>OOFC01050916.1:11533-63430 GCA_900323345.1 Pseudochromis fuscus
GCCCAGCAAAGAAGTGGGGCCAGAGGTGGCCCCTGTTTTAGCAGCTGGGTCCGGTTCTCGCGGGGGTGGAAACACAACAAACTGGGGCTAAGTCAGGAACTGGCCCTGGAACCTGTTTGGTGGAAAAGGGGTATCATTGATCCACCACCACTTCAGTGCAAAAATCCTGTTTCACACCTGTTCACCTTATGTCCTGGATAATTGATAAATGCACAGGGAGCTCTCGCAAAGTGTTAACTAAATAGGATGAGAAGCATTTGCCTCTGAGCAATGTCAGCTCCCACCATCTTTCAATTGCTCACGTTTAATCATATCCCATCATCAGCCAGAGGTAAATAAGTCTCCTCCAGGCAGCTATTTACATTTCACGAATCTGCCGCGTCTCTAATCCTTCCTCCGATTCTACGAGGGTGAGATCTGAGCGATCTCCAATCGTTTCCATACACAGAACGACGCCTGGGCCGAGGCCGAGAGGTATCCTGAGCGATTTTTTTTTTTTTTTTTGCAGCAAATGGCCTCTGAGCTTCAAGCTTGCCCAAAACACTTAAGACCTTTATTACAGGCACTTAACCATAGGGCCCATCAGTGTTGGCGATGGGCTCTAAGTCACAGATAATGGGCCAACACACACACCACACACACATACATAATACGCACGAACAGGTTATGGTATCATTATGGTATCATCATCTGTTCTCGGTCAGCAGTGTAAACTACCATAGTGTTTGATGCAGTGAGATTACAGTGTGGATCAAAGTGTTTTTGTGTCTAAGTGTGTGCAAATCTTTGAGTGCAGATTGGTGCTATAGGAGAATCATCAAGCATACGCGGTAACTATGCAAAAATATTAACACACACAATATCCAAAGAGGAAGGAAGTGTGTGTTTATGGGTTGTGTCTTGCAATTCATGTGTGTTTACGTGCATGTCTGCGGGCTGATTTCATTTATTATTGCTTTTTTCCAGCGGTTGCACAGGACAATTAGCATTCCCGTCCATTCCCCTGGTCTCCTATGAGATGTCTCCTCATTTGAAAATGATACATCCCCTTAAGCTTATGTGTGTGTGTTTGTATCAGACAGAGAAAGAGTGAGAAAGGTTGGAGAAGTTTATGTAGGAAGGTCGAGATAGACGAGCTGAATATGCAGTATTCCTGCATCCCAGTCAAAGCTTTGAAGTAACCTCAACCCTGACCCTAACCCTGTCAACAAAAAAAAAAGGCTTTTGGTTCTCAGGCTACACTGTCGGCCAAAAGAAAGTAAAGTGCAGCTATAGACTGTATATAGAGTGGACAAAGCTAATGTGACATCACTCTTTGGTTGGTGGTATTTTGAACGACGCCATGTTGGTTGGATATGAAAGGAGTGAGGAGGCGGGTCGAACCCTTGAACCCGAGCCCGAACTTGACATGCGTTTCAGGCTAAACACAAGAAAAGCAGCATCCTCTTCTGTCCTTATCGAGGATGCATCAGGAGACATTAGCATTTACATTACAAAGGGAATGTGGTCACATGCGTCCCAGAGCACCTCTGCATGTTGTTTGAGTGACTGGATCTTTATGTGTTTCTGTCATGATTCCATGTATTTTAGCTAGTTTTGATCATGGTTATGATTTGTTGTATTTAGCTTTGTATTTACTCTTGTTTCTTTTTCTAGTTCAATGGTTATTTTGGTCTTTGTCTCGTTCTGTGTTTCATGTCCTGTTTTGGTTCATGTTTTGTTTTATTTTGATAGTCTTGTTCTTTGTGTTCTTACCCAAGCTTTGTTTCCTGTCACACCTGTCTTGATTGTCTCATCTGCCACAGCCTTCCCTGATTGTCCTCCCCACCTGTTTTCTATTGTGTCTCATTACCTCTTGTATTTAACCTCATGTGTCTCTTTGTCCTGTGCCAGTTCGTTTGTAGCCTTAGCTCACGTGTCAGCCTTTAGTTCATGTTCTTGTTTCATGTTTTTGTATTCTTGGTCTTCGTCTTGCCTGGTTTTTGGATTATCTGCCTGCCCCTTGGATTTTACTCTTGCCTGTCGATTTGGATACCTCTGCCTGGATTAAACAACTTTTGATTTGAACCTGCTCTTGTCTGGTGTCCGCGATTGGGTCCTTGTTCTTTGACTGGTTCTCGTGACAGATTCAATCACACTTGTATTTACTGCTGTCTACTTGAGATCCAATACTCAAAATGTGTTAAAACCAACACTTTGACTTCAGTGCTGGTCTCACTGGAGAGCAGGCCTGTCAATCAAACCAACCACGACCCTAAACCTTCCTCTTTTTAATGATGACATCATTTTCAGATGGGCCACCAGATCACTAATGAGAACAAGATGATCAACTGAGTAATTCATGATTGAAAATAATGATTTTTGAATAGAAGTCACATTGTCGTCACGTCTGAGCCCCGGTTGCTTCGTCCAGTCCCATTTACAGTCAATGAGTGCAAGGCAGGGACAGATTTTTTATTTTTTTTTGGCTGTGTTTAACACCAACACAACAGTGGGCACACACAAAACAAAACAGGAATGCAAATGTGTCCCAAATGCAAATCACACACACACAGACATAAACACAAGGTGCATAGAAACGCACGCACTACTACACACTTGCATCTACCCTTTTCTCCCATGAGTCATCCGCTGCCTCATTCATCAATATTAGCACTCCACACACACATACACACACATTCTCCATCTAAAAAGGGATATCAGAGAAGCACACACACACACACACACACACACACACACATTTACCATCCTCACAATTACTTTGCAGCTTTCTCTATGTGAGCCAAGTAAATGGGCTGAAGGAGGATGTTGGAGGAACAGAGGACACAGAGCTGCTCGGCTGTTTCTTGCCAAGCTGATGACTGGCACCCGTGGCTCAAGCCTTTTTTTTTTTTTTTTCAGCTGAGATGTGCAAGAATTTGATTATTTCCTCCCTTCTCATCCACTCATTTAATTTTCTCTTTTCATCAGCAACTTGCTATGTGTTTCCCCTGTGCTATTATCCCCCTCTCTTTTCACTTATAACCGCCCGTCTTAATTCTCCTCCCCCTTTTTTTTTTTATTACCCCTTCCTCTTCCTACCTTTATATCTCCTTTTCTCTTAGTGCTTCCCCTTTTTCCGTCTCCCTATATTCTACAAGCTCATCCTCCAGTTTCTGATAAAAAAGTAATAAGGCTTCTAATGGCTTCAATTTCCCCCCTTCCCCTCTCCTCTCCTGGAAATCCACCGAGTATTGCAATCCTGAAGATAGCCTTTGTTGTTTCAAAAACAAAAGGGGTGAATGCATGTGTGTGTGTGTCCACGGGAAGTTTGCGACCATACTCTGCTGGACATAAATGCAGGCAGGTGTGTAGGTGTGCATCGGCCTGTGTGCAGCGAACACTCCAGTCTTTCCAGAGTGTGTGTGTGTGTGTGTTTGTGCATTTGTATATTTATGTGTGCAGCTCTCCCCAGCGATTCCACCTCACCACTTAGGCCAGAGGTTTAATTGAATAGTGGAAGTGGTTGGCTGCTCCTGGCTTCGGCGGTATATACTACCCATAACCCCCCTCCGGGCCACGCTGAGGGGCTTGCCCGGGGTTATAAAATTTTCACTGAAGCAATCCCATGCATGCGCTCGCAATAGGAGAATAAAGTGTGAATAAAAGTCTTGATATGTGTGTGTGTGTGTTTGAGAGAGAGAAAATCACACTGAAGGTCAGCGTCCTCTTCTTCACCTCCTCTTCTCTCCCTCCAAGTGCTATAGATTCACTTTTAATCTCTCCTCTTATCGCTCACTGTTGTGTAAAGAGACTCCATATGAGCCTGTGTTTGTCCTGTTGGACTCTTTGACTCAGACAATGACTTGTCCTACCACACAGGATGAATGGGCCTCATAAATACTCTATGTGAAATGTGTTCCCAGCACACAGATGAGGTCAGGAGTGAATATAACGTGCAACCAATACCACAGGATTTTTGTTATTTCTTTAGGAAATTGTCCCTGATCTGCTTCATGCATTTTATTTTATTTCATTTTTTCATCCCTTAAGGAAGTTTTGTTTTGTGTGTTTGTGTCTGTGTGTCACTCAGGGCTTATTTCTTGTGATTAATCGCTCACATTTTCATAAGTCATCGTCTGCAGACTCTTCGTGAATAATACAATTGCTTTTCTGGGATTGATGGATGACCAGTGAGAATCCATAAAACGTGAGTGAGCGAAAAATGAGAAATTGGAGCAGACGGATTCACCAGCAGTGTTGTTGATACAGCTGCTTCAAGGGTTTGGATTCAAAATATGCACCAGAGGGGGTGTGATGAAAAACAACTAAAAATCGAGCTATGCTCTTTATGATTACAGTAGAGTTCTCAGACAGTTAGAAATGTAACTACAGTGTAAGTAACTGGATGTTTTATGTGAATAATTTTATGAGTTGTGATGTGACTTCACTGTTAATCAAGCATAAGTAAACATAAAGGATTGAGGCACTCTCAGATTCTCACCCTGACATGCGCTCATACACTGTTTATTGAATGAATAACGTGACATCACTCGTTGGTTTTTGGACTTGAAGACAGGAGATCGGCATTTGAACGTCGCCATGTTGGTTATTTGTAGCCAAGTGACCATAGTTGGAGATGAAGGGAGGAGAGAGGAGGCGGGTCTGACCCTTGGATCTGAGGTCACTGCCCAATAGGGATGAGACTGGAGTTCAGGGCTGGTCTAATTGGATATTTTAGAATTGTTTATTTATTTATTTATTTATTTCTTCAGATGAACCACCAGATCACTAAGAAAAACTGACTTTAGCTAACGACATGTGGAAAAAAATATAATGACTGAGTGCTTCATGATTGAAATCCAATTTTCCAATCAAAGTCAGAATTTTTTGGAGCCAGCATCTAGTGGCCATCGGGAGAATTGCACTTTTTTGTACTTGTGCATTAGCCTCAGTTTTGAGCTCCGGTTGCTTCGTCCGTTTCTATATGTACAGTGTGAAGGTGTTTTACAGGAAAATACAGTCACAGACCAGAGGTAACTTGCAGCAAGAGTCATGCCACAGTCTTGATGTTACACGCTGGCGCCCTGGCTCTTTTTAACCTTTGCTTTTTTCTGGTGGAGTGCAGTAATGGTGAGCAGCAGCATGAGATTAATATTTTTTTCCTACAGTAAGGTTAGTCTGAAAAAACTTTTTTTTTTTTTCATCAGCCTATCACATCTGCTGGTTTTCAATCAATCATTTCACCTTCAGCCGAGCATAAAAAACAGTTTGCAGTATTTTCTAATATGTGGTGTTTCAACTGGGATCTTTTAAGAAAAGTAACAAAAATGAGAATAAAAATGAGACCATGGTGAAAGTATACCTCTATATTCTCAGTGTCTATGTCTATTATATTTTTATATATGAGGAGGAACTCATTGAAGTTTTCTTGGGATTTGTACAATTAGTGAATGACAATTTCTTTCAGAGGGTGACATCTCTTTTTGTAAAAGCCCATCGCTCTCTTTTTTGACAGATAATGTCATCTAAATGACTCTCAGATGGATGTCACCTCTCTAAAATACTGCTTTGACCCCTGTTCATGTTGTTTCCTTTCCTTTTCTTCTTCCCTTTTGTTTCGGTCTCGGCACACTCTCTCAGGTGAGACAGCCTTTAAAAGTCTTCCTCCTTGACAATCTCCCTCCATCTCTGATCCGTCAACTATATTCTCAAAGTGAGCCGAAAATGAGTGGGAAGGGAAGAAAAAGGGGTGGGCTGCGATTTAGAAAGAGAGAGATAGAAAGGAGGAGAGATATTAATAGTGACAGGGCCGGGCTATTGAGAACCTGGCGATGATCCCTGTGCATCCCTCTGAAGGTGTGGGGACGAGGTAATGGCTTGATGGTGACATCGAGAGAGGTAGATGAAGGGCTAATGTCTATAGATTGTGACCTCTAGGGAGTGAGATGCCATTTTCCTAAGGCCTCTAAAAGCCTGAGGTTCCAGCTCAGATCTAACTACTGCCGATCCCCAGACTAAGCTAGTAGGGTTTGTCTGGATAAGTGGACCTGACAACCCCCAACAATGAGGTCTCCCTGCAGACTCACTACTCCATTGGCACACCGTTTAGTTCAGCCAAGGGTATGTCTGCGGGGATTTGTCTGTTTCCATTTGCTTTCTACTGAGAGTTTTCATGTCTATGAACGTCACCATTAGGGCAGCAAGAAAAGGCTTTTTGTTCAAATTAACATCTCTGATGTAAATTCCAGTTGATTAACATGACATTTGCTTCCCAACATTACGTAAAAACAAAATCACCCTATGTTTCTGAAAACATATTCTGATTATGAGTGATGACCATAGGCTGTATATACCGTGTTTTCCGGACTATGAGCCGCTACTTTTTTCCGACACTTTGAACTTAAACACCGCACGAAGCTGTTGGCTTTTTACAAGCTAGCAAGCCGTGCCGCTCATATGTTTAGCATCGTCACATCAGACCCAGTCAGAGTGGATGACATGAAACTGTTTAAATAAATTCAGTAGTGGCTTATAGACAGGTGCCCTCAATAGTCCGGAAAATACGGTAGATTTAAAAAAAGCTAACGTGGCATCCCCTTGTTGTTTTGTAGAAATTTGTACAATTTCAGCATCACCATGTTGGTTTTCTGGAACCAGAAGTGACCATATTTGGATATGAAGGGAGGAGTCAGGAGGCGGGTCTAACCCTTGAACCGGAGGGCACTGTGCTGATCTCTTTGGAGACCTGTCAATCAATCTAACCACACCCCTAAATCTTCCTCTTTTTGATGCCTAAAATCTACTTAGTTATTATCAGTGTAACAATAATTCAACACATCAGTGATGCTTGAATTACATATAAAAAGCTAAAGACTGGTGTAATAAAGTGACCATCCAACACTAAAACTACCCAACAAAACACATCCACAAAACAAGCCCACCACAGACTCCATTAAGAAGCGTCTGTGAGGCTTTTGATCTTTTGTTTCCTCCTTCTGCGGATGAATGTTGCCCATTTATTGTGTCATTTCAGATGCTCTGTTTTCATTCGCCAGAGCATTTTAGAGATCCGTGTTAACAGCTACCTTGCAGTGAGACTCCTCTCCTCCCCCCGCCCCCCCAACTGCTGTTTCCAAGTCAAGGATGAAATTTCAATCCAAATGTTAAATGAACCAGCCTTGCACAACCATGCAGGTGTTTCTAATTGCCTGCAGCAAATTGGAAGTTGGTTGAAGCAAAACTGGGAATTATGTGAGGTCAACAAACTCGCTACTACTAATGTTTTTTTTTTACTTCACATGCTGTTAAAGCTATAAGTGGACTCAGCTTTAGTGAACTCTGACCCTGGACTCTGCGCTGTCGACCGATAACAAGCTGTGTTATCGGTCGGATCTTTGAGGGAAGGGAAGGTAGAGATTGCCCCCACCCACACAGTCCTGACAAGAGGTCAAACTGAGCAACGCAAGTGGAAACACCTGTGGGGATGGAGTCAGGGCTCCATTGTAATAAAGCAAATCCTGAGTTAAGAGCTTAGAAAAAAAATTCAAAAATGATTGTTACTGGGTGTGAAAAGTGAAGCCTGAAAGTGCAATATCGCTAATAGCCACCAGATCAAAAAATAAAAAGACCAAAAACCTGGCTCCAATAGACTTCTATGGAGCCCCTAAAGGGACATGAGGAAGAAAAAAAAATTGATGGAGAACAAAAAGTGCCGTATCTCGTGCGCACAAGATAGCATTTCTGGATAATTTGTTCAAATCTTCAATTCATGAATTAGCTTGAAAATTACTCAACACCACCATCCACAGGCACTTTAAGGTGGACCAGGAAATTCAGCCTCTTCTGCATACCGGAAATGCTAACTAGCGTGCACAAGATACAACCGGAAATGCTAACTCGTGCACATGAGATAGTTTTCTGGTGCGCACCAGTTAGCATTGAGCATGAGTTAGCATTTCCGATACACGGTGCACACTAGATACCGGCACTTTTTTTTCCCTTTTTCGTCTATTTTTTTTTTTTGTCCCTTAAGGGGCTCCGTAGACTTCCAATCAAAATTCATCATTTTCAATCATGAAATACTCACAATTTTTCCCACATTTTTTTTTTTTTTGTTTTTTTTATTGGCAACCCTGTCACAGATGTTTTGTTAGACCTGCGCCCTTGCTGCTCCTCAGCTCCACCCTCTTATCCAAATATGGTCACTTCTGGCTCCAAAAAACCCCAAAATGCCAACAGCCAGATGTTAAAGTCCTGGTTTCAGAAGGTTAACCCTCAAACCAATCTGTGACATCACTGTTGCTACATCTATCTTTTACAAATCCTCTGTGTTATATGGTGTATTCACTTCAAGTTTCTTTCCTTATAATATGGAGCTGCAGACCAATACATCACTTTGGTTTATTCCTGCAAACAGTTGCATCATAGGCAAGCAAAGATAAATAAATATGAACCAAAAAGACCAGAAAACATGCTTATTTCTAAGCTTAGCTGCATTTGTAGATGGATAAATCATGAAAAAAAAAAAAAATCAACTCCTCACATTTCTCTCACTGCGTTTCAAAGGAATTAAAAAAGGTCTCTTATCTCTCTTATCATACGTGTCTGTCTATAATGGTCCTGTCATGTTGAGTCAGTATAACAGAAACCTATGTTGTGAAAGCTAAAAAGCTATTACAGTATCATATAGATTAAACCCACTGTGCTACCAGGAGGCTATGTACACATACTTCCTGTATAAAGAGTGAATGCCGCCACAGACGTGAACAGCAGAAGTGCTATTTGCATAATGGAAAAAGAGCAGAGTTGTCGCAGTTTAAGGACGCAATGATGAAAAAATAACATGTGGAGCTACTAATGTGAGGCATGACAGCTGTTTTAATTCGTTTAAACTCACGCATGTAAACACATGATAGCAAACAGGTTATGCAGATCTGTATTTATATCCAAAACGTCTGCCTCGATGACTGTTGCCTAGGTGACGGTTGATGATCTGTTTGTTTTTTGATGGAGCACAAATGCATCTGAATTACGTCACTGCTGTAATCTGATAGTGACTTTTTTTTAAATATTATCTTCAGTTGCCTGGTTGGAAATTCTTAAAGAGACCCCCTCCATAAACAGAAAAATACAGCATTTTTCATGTCAAAAGTTTAATTGCTGGATACAAAAATTTCTCCCACAAGTTTATTTTCAGCATATGCAGAAATGAAACTTTAACTTTCCACATCGCTCTTGTGTGAGCTGCCTCGCGGACCAGAATTGGCCTCCAAACATTTTCTTAGTCTAAAGTCAGATTTTAGGTGAGCAACTTTCAGCAGATGAATCTGAACAGCCTTCGAGTATCCAACTCTTAAAATACATCACTCTGTAGAGTAAAGGTCAAAATTGCAATAAAAATAATATTGACCACAACACATTTGAGTGTAGGAGGGCTTTAGGATTATGTAAACGTCTGATTGTGTAAAAGTCTCTGCTAAAAACCTAATTCTTATCAGTTTCCTAATGTCAGACCTCTCATTTTCTACAGTGGATGGTCTGTAACTAGACAATTAAACACCAGCGTGACCTCTTTAGACCTTACTAAAGGGCAAAATACAGCAAGTAATGAAATACTAAATGATAAAAAGAAGGGGAAAAAAGATTAGGCCAAAGGCTTTCCTTTACAACTATGGGTCTACTGCCCTTTCTTCCCTCGCTTTTCCTTTGCACTTTCCCAAGGTGCCAGACGCTTCACTCAGCTGGCAGAGCTACAAAGAGAGTGAAGCAGCAACAGGGAGAGAGACAATGAAAAAGACGGGAGAGGTTCAGTGAGGTCCAAATGACTAGTTGGCCTCGGGCGAAGGACCGGCATCGACTCTCTCCGGGAAGAGGGCCGAACGTGTTCAGCGAACGGCTTCGGTAAAGGGCCACACAACTTCACTCAGAGAAGGTCGTGAAACCTTTGCTGATATCATACTCTGCCTCCCACCTGCGCCTCACAACCGCAGAAAGGCCTCAAACACCCAGGGTTTGTATCAAGACATATTTGTCATCTCCCTTTAGAAGTGTAAGCCCCTATCAGGAGACAGAAAAGGAAAGGAGACCGAGGCCTCTACGCTGAATACAAACTCCATCTTCTGTATTTTTATTCAAAAGACAAGAGGGAGAATGCTGTCAAAATATGTGTGTGTGAGGAGACTTATTGATTTATCCTGACGGAGGATTGCTTTTTAATATATATATAAAAAAAAAAATCAGCGGTGGAGTTTCAGTGCGCCTAAAAGTGAAAGAGTTCGAAGGTTCAATACTGAATAAATCACATTTTCTGTCAAAGGTGCTGGTGCAACTATGAAAGCGGCACATTTGACTGACTAATAATTTTCGTTGTGACATAATCAAGACTCTGACTTTTAGCCTCCCAGCATCTGATCTGACAGGAAACCAATTAAAACAAATACCTTCTTCTGTTTCATCATCTGTGCTGGAAACAACATATGCAGCAAAATGCAGTGTTTGCTCGAATCGCATGCAGGTGGCGGACCTAAAATAGGTCATAGCCAGACCTGGTTATGTGGGTCCCACGATGTCAAGAGTCAGCATTTCATAGTAGGATATGAACAGAAAAAAACAGCACATGGTTCACATCAATGAACAATTTATACTAAAAAATGAGTCGGTAAGTCTTAGGGTTGAGAGTTTTTAGCAAATATCCAATAAAAAATGCTAACTCCATGGATACAGTGGTAGAAACAGTGATCCAACACGGCAATAAGCATGATTAATCACGCTGTTATTGTCAAAGTGCATTTGTATTATCACTGGGGATATTTTGAGGATCAATACTTTGGTACTAAGTTCAATCTGAAAATACTCCAGTACTGTGTTCATAGACAAAATCATTTAAAATCCTTCCTCTTAAATACAAAACCCTAAAGGTCCGACCTCCATCTTATCTTGAAGTAGACCTGAAATGACAAATCTCTTTTTAATCCTTGTAGATCAAATTGTGTTAGCTAAAAACGTTTTTTAAACGCTTTTATATCAAAGTCCAATCATATTAACTTCCTTGTTGTCTTGCTTAGAGCTGTTTCAACCAATGGCATCAGTACGTCCACCTGTCAATCAATCATAATGTTTACAGAGAGCAGTAGAAGGCATATCAGTAATCAGCAGTTTGTTGAAAGAGTATCGTCAGTAATGTTAGCTAGCTAGCCAAGGTGTTTTGTTGTTTTTCAATGCTCCAATCAGTTTGCTCCAAACTTTATGTCCCGCCTACTTCCTGTTTTCACTGGAAACACATCATGAGGACATCATCAGGTGGACAAATATTTCAATATTGTCCTAACAGAGCACTTTGTTCTCACAGTGCAGGCTTACTTATGGGTCCTAGTGTTTCCACATGCAGAACCAGAGGCAGAACTATTATCCTCCTCTCAGGTGGAACCAGCTCCCAGTTTGGGTTCAGATGCACACACCTTCTCCACTTTTAAGATTGGGTTTAAAATGTTCCTTTGTGATAAAGCTTATAGTCAGATCTGGCTCATGTGACCCTGAAATATCCCGTAGTTAAGCTGCTGTAAACCTTGACGGCTGGGGGATCTCCCATGAGTTTTTCTTCCTTGTAAGAGTTTTTCCTCAACACTTCAGGCGAGTGCTGGTCAAGGGGGAATGGTTGGATTCTTCTTTATAATATTCATAATATTGTAAAGCCTTGAACCTTACCATGCAACATGCCCCGAGAGGATGTTGTTGTGAGCTGGTTTGATATAAATACACGTAATTAACTTGAAACCAAAAGCTATTGTAGTTAGCTGAACTGACTGTGACCCCATTCCCAGACTGCATACATTTACTCTTATCATATATTCTATAATGGCTCAGAGAAGACACACCTCACACCAGAGCATGGACAAAATTAGCATTCACTTATCAAAAACAATGCTCTCATATGTTATGCAACAAACAAAATGAAACAATTAATATGCATGGCTTTGCAGGATGGAGACTTACACTTTGTACTCTCTTTCCTCTTTACACTTGTCATAATAAAGTATGCCTGCACGCCAGCATGCTTCACTGAAGCCTTGTTGCTGTCTGTTTCTGTGCCTGTGCCTCGCTGAAAAGCCCCGTCAGAGGTGGCTGACATCACAGTTTCTCCATCTGTCTCATTCGGTCTCTTTCATTGTTGTTCTGCGAGGGAAAGCGAAGGAGGGTGCCGAACACAAGGCACCTCCTCCAGCCATGTTCCCCTTCTCCTCGCCGCCTCCCGATCGATCAATACCCTGCTGCAGAGGGAGCCGCCGAAGTTTGGATCAATCTAACGACTGCCGGGACCAACCATGATGAGAGAGCCAGAGGCAAAGCAGCACATGAATGTAAAGGAAGGTGAAAGCATGGAGTTTTTCATGTATCACTGGACATTCAAAAACATGCTTGCAAAATGTAGTTTGACTAATTGAATGATGCCACAAACAGAGCGAGTACAAACAGTCTCAAACTTTCTCAGGTGCAAGCAGTGATCGTGCTGTTTTTGGCACTGTCCATGGTGCTGCACAGCAAAACACATCCATCTAGACAGTCATCTGCTCCCATATTCAGCTTTCACACACTTACACTGTTTATGCTGCTTTCATATATAAACATCAATATCAGGGTAAGACAAGCTGTATGATTTTATGGAGAAGCAGGTTTAAAAATCCTATCCCATTGGCAGATGTCCTTTGATATGTTGCAACTCAATAAACGGAGAATGGAGATGAATGGGGAATTTATTGCATCAAGGCTCAGCGTGATATGGCGCATATCTCATGCTGACTAATGACAGCGTTACTGTTGACACCTGTTGATTTGACTTCACAGTACACTGTGTGCACTGTGTGTCCCTGGTGGTGAGTTGGCTTGAAGAAGTGAGTGACTGCGCTCGCCTGGTAGACCATATCGCATGTGTGATGAACATCAAATACCAACCTACGCTATCTTCAATCTATTTATTCTGCCTACATTTGTTCAAATTTAGTTCGACAGGCTGGGGTTTGCCCTTTCATGTTACGACAACGGCTACATTTACAAAAATAAAAGAAGTCTTGCACGTCATTCAGAGTGTGAACACTTCTTTTTCTAAATATTTAATAGATATCAGTGCAAAACACACCTCACCAGAGCAGTTATTTTGAGCAATTATTAGTGGAATGTAAATTACAGGGCTTCAGCAAAAGTCCCACGGGCCCCAATGAAGAAGTTGTAAGCAAGGGATGTATTTACTTTAATGCAGACGATCAGCACGATCACTGCTTCTAAAGGCTTTTAATCAGCCTTATTTTTAGTTTGCATCTTCTAAAGGTAGCATATTCATTAGCTTCGTTTCAGGATTATTTTTCTTAGAGCTTAGGGCGGTTGGATAGGGCTGAAAGATTTTCAATATGATTTTTTTTTTAAGGCGAAGGAGTGGGTACAAGTAAAAGCTTGGCAGTGACAAAAAGCCCGGTTCAGGCCTCCTAGATCATTTTGGTAAAAAAATAAAAGAACCTCTGCACAGTTCACAGTGATTTACTGAAACGTAACAAAACAGATGAAGGAACAGTGCAATGGGAGTTTCCCTAACTTTTTCCAAAAAAAGCATTAATTAGAAATCAATACTAAAAATATTACAACCATTCTTCTTTTCTGTACCACGTCTTGTGCTGACTGGAACCGGGCTAATATCCTGGTCCGCAGGTCAGGACCACTGGTTCAGTGGGTGTTTGACTCTGAGTGCCACAGACAACTGCATCGATTTGCTTGACTGGGTCAGCTCCACAGAAAAAGAGAAAATAAATAAATAAAAAGACATGGCACAATTTTTGCTGAACTCCCCTCTAAAGTTCGGCAACAGCCATTGTGAGCCTGGAACTTCTCTCACAACAAAGCTGCCAAAGAAAAGAGAAAACAGAAATGAGGCAAGTGGAAAGATTGAGAATCTTGTTTTCCAACTGAAACGCTCTTAGATACACAGCCGGAGGGAAAAACAATAAAATAAAGAAACACAAAAAAATGTTGTTTTAAGTCCATTGCTACTGATCTTAAATTCAGCTCCTCCTCAATTTTCCTCTTCCTCTGGTAGTACCCCTTCTATCGGCATTATGACTAAAAGCATGCACAGTCAAGGATAACAGAATCAAACGCAGAATCAACATCAGAAACATGATAAAAAACGATAACACAAGAGGCGAGAGGAAGAAGAGACTGAATCATGCCTGCTTCTGAAGGCAGGCCTCCGGAGACTCGGAGCCTGCAGCTGCAAAGCCAGACAGACTGAATCTGCACAAGAATTAAAACAAAAGAGGACATGCAAGTATCCTCCTCTAACCCGTCCTCTGAAGTCTGAAGCTCTGATTCGAGTCCAGAGAAAGAACCAGAAAGAGATCGGGGGACCCACAGTGAAACCACGCGACCGGCCGAGGCGAGCGTTGAAAGACTGGCTGTTCTCAGTAGAGACCCACAAGTTGGCCATTTTGTCTGAACAGGCAGCCTTGAGATGGCAGCTTGATGACATAAAATACAGAATGAGCAATTCTGTGTTGCTCCCTAAAATCTGACTCCAGTATTGAGAGCAGCAAATGGCACTTCAACCAAAAAGCTCAAATGTCAAAAAAGCTGTTTATTCGTGTTTACATCTGGTGCCCGGGGAAACTGGCTGCATCGTAAACTCAGTGTGGTCCCCGGCCATCAGCAGCAAGCTTGAGTTTCTAGTTGTCTTGTTGGATTGATTTAGTTGGAGGAGCTAATGTAATCACACAGTATATGTAAAATGGAAGAAGTTGATGAAAGTCATTAAAAGCATCTTTCTATTTTCCAATTTTGTGCATCAAAACCAAATATATAACAATTTAGAGTCTGGACAGTGTTGCTGATGTAAATGTGGTATTTATAACAACATGTCCCAGTAAATACAGTCAAATACAGTCAAACAGAACCTGTTGTACTGTTAGCATTAGTGCTAGCTTATTTTACTTGTTACCTCCACAAAGGAAGTTATGTTTTTGCCTGTTTGTCTACCGACCGTATGTCTGTTAGCAACATTAGAGACTACTGAACAGACTTTTTCCCTTTTGTTAGCTTGTTTTTTTTGAGCGATGTAGAATAGATTAAGCTAACGTTACATTACCCGCTGGTTTGTAGACTCACATTTTGAAGCCAGGAGTTCGGCAATTGAACACCACCATGTTGTTTTTTTTGTTTTTTGGAGCCAGAAGCGACCATATTTGGACATGAAAGGAGGAGTGAGGAGGTGGGTCCAACCCTTGAACCCGAGGACACTGCTCAATGTCATCTCTAATGAGGCAATCAAGCTAACCCGAAATCGTCCTCATTTTGAAGCCTAATATCGACTCAAAGATTTATTTATTTTTTCCAACTTACCGAATGACATCAGAATCACTCATGGAAAAAAAAATATTGAGTATTTCATGACTGAAAAAGATTTGGAATTAAAGTCAATTGAAGCCATATTTTTTTGGAGCTAGCCTCTAGTGGCCATTGGGAGTATTGCGCTCTTTTCATGGGAAAAAATGTGAGTATTTCATGATAGAAAATTCTGCTTCCTGATTTAAAGTCAATATGAGCCAGAGTTTTTTGGAGCTAGCCTCTAGTGGCTGTTAGAAGTACTGCACTTTCTTTCACTTCCACGCTGGCTTCACTTCTGAGATCCAGTTGCTTCATTTATTTATATATAAACCCTGTGGTATTATCAGGGGAACATGAATTGTGTGTTGTACATATTATGATAGAACTTTCAGCATTGATTTTTTTAAGATATTGTTTTTCATGCTTTAAATAGGTCTTAACTGTCTTACATAACAAACTCATTAAACCCCTGTTAGACCTACAGTCAACCAGTCACATGTTTTTAGACGTACCGAGATCCAGCCTAAGAAAATGGGCTGATGAAGCTGTTGTGGTTGGTGTCTCCAGTCTGTGAAACAGTTTATCCTCTGATGACTTCTTAGAAACTTTCAAGTCACTGTTTTACACCCACCTCTTCTCACTGGCATTTGATTCAAACAAGACTTTACACATTGACGACATTTTTCATTGTGCTGTAAATATTTACTGTTTTCTTTTATTCTCATTTGTCTGGTTTAGTCATTGTGTTTTCATGAATACGTTTCACCTTCATCTTGACAACTGTGCATTTTCAAACAACGTGAACACGATGTAATGGATTACTTGGTGAACTGGGAAGATGTACTGGTCACTTTTGTTTTGTAGTCTTTTCTATGATTATTTTCTATGAGTACTTACCAGTTTAGTAAAATAAATTTATCTCTCTGTGATGTGTTTTTTTTGTATTTGGACAATGGAGGTTAAGGGACTTTTCTATGTGATGCTCACAGAACTGAAGCAAAAACTAAATGTCAAAAAAAGATTCAATCCACTATCTACTCCACTTCTTTGATCCTCCCCTCTTTTCCCTTCATTCAACCCACATCCTCTTTTTTTTTTCCTCCCAGTTCTGTGTGTGCATGTCCCTGCCTCCCTGGTTTCCCTTGGCTTTTTTTCATTTTCTATCTCCCCCTCTCTATCTGCCTCTTTCTCTCTCGTTCCCAGGACATGCAGATGACACGGGGCTTGGCCAGACAAAGTGATTCCACAGTGCCGAGGTCTGCCAGGGAGAGATAGCTTAGACACAGTGTCACCGCTGTTAGCTAGATGCAGGCTGCCGAGGGATGGAGGACCTCGAGCTCGAGTTAAGGAGGAGAGAAAGGGAAAAAAAAAAAATAAGCGAGAGAGAGAGAGAGAGAGAGAGGCAGGAAGAAAGAAACCATGCAGCAAAAAGGAGCTTTTGGATGGAACCAATGTTCAAATGCACACAAAGTTCCAGGATGTAGAAGTTGCCTAATTAGACTAAAAGGAGAGGGTACTTTTTAATGGACTTTGTTTTATCCCTTTCCTTGAGCACCTCTATTAAATCCTACTGGAAGTTTGCTGCCTCCGGCTGAATGAGATGCACCCCTCAAATAAAATCAGTGCTGACCCACTTCCCTTGGTATGTCAGTTATCTAGAGGAAGGCAACACACACACACACACACACTCTCTACTCTCTATCACCTCTGAGGCCTATACTTCAACTAAAAATAGACATACACACCCAGGCCCTGAGATTTTGCAGCTCTCAGATAACAATACACTGGGTGTATGTTGCCCCTTATCGATCCCGAGGAAAAAAAAAAAAAAAAAAAAAAAAAGGAAGTCTTGCTCAGGTTTCATCTGTTTACACATCCATTCATCCATCCAGCTTTTCTTTCCGGTGTTTCTCCGCTGTGGAGTAATAAAGTTTCAGATGTAGGCTGTTAAATCTCCACAGCCCGAGGAGATGAAAACGGAGGAGGCCCACAGATAAACCTTTGTCCGGCATGCTGCCATCCCTTCAAAGATGTGGAGTGTGTGTTAGGATCCTGTCCAGAGGGATCTCCCAAGTTCATAAACAGGGCACATATTACTGTAAATTGATCGTTTCAGACAAAATCAAACATTTGAAAGCAGCACCTTGCACTATTAGGAGGTTCTTTAGCTGTTTTCCATTAGTTTCTACACTAAACAGTTACCGTATTTTCCAGATTATTGAGCGCCCCTGTCTATAAGCCGCTATTGAATTTATTCGAACAGTTTCATGTGGTCCACTCTGACCGGGTCTATGTGACGAGGCTAAATGTATCAGCGGCACGGAGCTTCCTAGCTTGTAAAAAGCTAACAAGCTTCATGCCACCGAGCCACACTGGTGTTTAAGCCGCAGGGTTCAAAGTGTCGGAAAAAAGTAGCAGCTTATAGTCTGGAAAATACGGTAATCAGAAAAATAATTGAAACAATCATTAGTCGCAGAGCTGGTGCATCATGGAGCGAAATACAAGGGAAAAATGAAGATAACACGAAGATAACATGACATGCTTGGCAAGAAAAAAAAAATCGACACAAGCTTGCAAAAAAGTAATAAAATAGAAACTATTAAAAGCAGAACAAAGAGTTCCCATTCATGTGTTGTACCTCTGGATGTGGGTGGCAGTTATTCTGGATGGCTGTAGTGTGCTTGTGAGAGTTTGCTGGGGGGAGATGCAGGAAAAGCAGAATGGTCTGCTTTATTTTTTACTATACCAGCACACAGCTGTGTGTCTGTCTGCGTCGGCGTGTTTGTGTGCAACAGAGAAAGCGCGTCGGAGCCCAAAAGTCGACACGGGGACTTGGATGTGGCACTGTTGCACAATGCCAACTGGCCGAGTCATCTCCGAGTCATTACCAGATGGATTCGCACATGCACACACAAACAGACACACACACACACACACCGGCATGGTTGGATTGGCACGCTGAAAGTACTAGTACCATACCTGAAAGTCATCCAGCACTACAACAAGATACAAACAAAACGCACTCGGGGAACCCGGTGCACATGGACAGATTGGATCGGTAGTAAAACTAGCACCCTCCTTGTAATTTATCCAACACACATACCATCACACTGCTAAGGGACTGTCTGTCTGTCAGAGTGTGATGCCATGGTGTGTCACCTGACAGGGTCCATCCGAGTCCAACACACACACACACACACACCCGGGTGCTGTGATTGGAGGCTAGTGATGGAATGGAGTGCTAATCCTGCAAGAAGGCAGGCAGAAAGACAGGAGCTGTTTCTTTAGGGCACGGTGCCTGCTGTTAAATCCCTCTCTACCTCCACTGCCTGCCTGCCTGCTGCAGTGGCACGTTGACCCCTGGCCCAGTTGTTCTGGCACTATTGATGAATGAGGGGGCAGTAGTGTATGAGTCACGCAAGAGAAAGAAAGAGAGAGGATTGCGCTGGTGTGTGTGTGTGTGTGTGCACGCGTGTGAGTGTGTAGGTGGCTGAGACAGATAAGTGAATGCGTATGAGAAAACGTGTTGGTGCCGGTAATGCTTGTGTGCGTATCTGCGTGTTTCGGACTTGCGAGAAACAAGAGCAAATAGCCTCTAGAAGTCCACTCATTTCCTACAGAGCTGTGTGAAACTCAGCTGATGCCTGGCTGCTCATAAAAAAGCGTCTGCCCGCTGAAGCCGGCTACAGCGTGGACATCAAGTTGTTTTCAGCAGCAACATCCAATATCCGTACGAGCTTTCTCGTTGTGTTACTGATGTGATTTTTTTTTTTTTTTTTTAAAGCAGTAGAACTTTCTGCTTAAAATAGATGAGAACTTTTTGGAGTTATTTTAGGATTTTGTGTTTGCTGCATCTGTTAAACTAAATAAAAACTTTTGAAGGGTGTTTAAATGGTCAGATGTAAAAATCAAGAAAGCATCACTCAAAAATAAGTCAGCAGGTCGAGAACTGGGAGCAGTGAAGCCAAACTTATTTGGAAAGAAAAATGCAAAAAAAAATGTTCATCTAATTTTACAATGTGAAACACCCATTCTAGTTTACTTCCTTTTATAGTCATTTTCAGACACAGCTTTCCAATGGCACAGGACCTTTTTACCACCATGGTTGACGTGCTCACTTATTAAAACAAATTCTGACAACCAGCCTGTTGGTCTTTTTTGCAGTGATTTCACTTCACAGCCTGGTTGTCTCACTTTCTCCTCTCACTGTCTTCTCAGTACAGTTCACACTGCAATTTAAATGCAACTAATTATTTTAGGGTCATGTCCAAAATTGAGCAAGCAATGAAATCAGGGAATGAGTCAGACGTCTGTTTCTTTAAGGAAAAAGGGGTGAATTACTGACTGTGTCACTGATTCATTTAACTACATTTTCTATTAATATTACAGGTGAAAAATTGGGAGAATGTAACTGAATTAATTAATTATTTTTAGTTAGGTGTAATAGGAGACATCACAAAATGAAACAGGAAAGGCAAATACTTGCTTAGGCTTAAAGGTTTCTGATTGTACGTCACTTTCATTTACTCACAGTTGACATACTTTGTAGCTTTAACCCAAGTAGAGTGTTGTTTTAACACATAAATGATCTTGCCTAATATCATATTCACTGGATTCATATTTGACTTTTATTTCAGTACTTGTGCATCATCAGTGTTATACGGAAAACTCCTGTGGGTAAAAAATAAAGCAAAAACAAAAACACAAGCAACTCAGACAATTTGCTCTGATTTGAGAAACCTTTGTGTTCAGATTAGATCAAAGAATTTTTATAAACATGATATTTTAGTGACTGGGTAGCCGAGATTGATTCTCCTCTTTTTTGCTGGAGGCAAACTACTAATTGCACTCCTTCAATAGGAACACAAATATATTAAATGTAAAATGCTGTGTACAACATGTATTTCTTTAATTACATTTTTTTTGGCTTGTTAAGCGTCTGAAGTATTTCATTCTGCAGCAACATCTTAATCCTATTATCACGTGTGTGCTACACAACTTAATCTTGAACATAAGAGCAAACACTCATGCTTTATGTGCATGCGTTACCGTGGTGATCATATATAATTACACAGGGGGGCTCACTTCCTTGACTGTTGCCATGAGCAGCACGTGGATTGTATAAAATGTAATTGCAATTTAACTTTTCGGATTTGAAATGCCACCGGTCCGCCGTCACAGTCCTGTGGGTGGTCGACTTTGAACCACAAACTAACCTTTCAAGCTCACATGAAAGTGGACTGAGACCCACTTTGTTTTTTTTTTTTGTTTGAACCACACAAAAAGAGGACAGGCGTGAAATCCTGCTTAGAAAAGGCTGGACTGGATTAAGAGCATTTGCTATTGTGCACCTTGTAAAGCCTTTTCAGACGCAGTATGTGATACCAGGATATACAGATTAACTTCAATCTTGCATATAGTGATATCGAAAATGCTCCAAATGCTTGTGTACCAGTGTGACAGTGTGTGTGAGCCCATTGCTTGACCTTGGCATGTTCAGGGTTCAGATCTAGTGGCCCAGGTCTGGCTACACTGAGCAGCTTGACGACTGGCCTGAATGCCCAATGACACAGTCAGCTAGTCCCTGCAGACCTACTGGCACTGGACAGCCTTGCATATTGTGTGTCAGTGTGTGGGCATGACTGTGTTTGCAAATGCCAGCAGCTGTTGTCCTCAGACCAGTTGACTCTCCCTCTCTAGGCCTCTCTCTCTCTCTCCCATAGACACACCTGGACAAAAAAATGAAGTCCAGGTTGGAGCCGGCATCTGGCACATTAATACTCTTTTTTTTTTTTTTTTTTTTCCCTCCCTTCACTCTTTGCCCCAGTCAGCAAACCACTGCAGGCTGAGAAACATTTGTCTTCAAAGAGTCTTCAAACAACCACTGTGCAAAACTTAATCAAAGACATCGCGGACAATAAAAGAACAATAAAACAGCGGTCCTTTCAGCATTCAACCAGGGCATATATCCCAGTTGCCCAGAGGGTTACAGCGCTCACAGCTTCACAACTCAGCGATTTTTCAAAGTAATATCCTCGCTTTGTGTCCCACCTCCACCTCCTTCTTTTTAGTTTTTTTGTTCCAGGGAATCAGGTGATGCTTGTAGCGTGGAACGATTCATTCAACATCAGGATGTCTTCTGCAATTGACTTGAATTTAAATAAGGACTGCACTGGTTGGCTGCAAGTGAGTTAGTGGATTGAACTAGAGTATGGAGTTAGTGAGCAGCTGCTTCACTGCTGCCAGGTCTGTATGAACCATGTGCAGATTTAGCTTATTTTGACAGTGAATTTTGGTTACTATTTGTGGAATAAGTTAGTAAATAAAAAAAATGAAATATGTCATGAAATGTTGGAAAGATTGACATTAAATTTGAAATGTTTCACCAGGATGTGAAAAGTGAAACCAGTGCAGAAGTGCCAAAAAGTGCATTACCAGTGGTGGCCACTTGATGCTGGCTACAAACAAATCTTGTTCCGATTGACTTCAATTCACAAATCATCAACTTTACTCACAGACCCTGTTTACACTTGGCTCCTTGAATCCATCTCAGGTTTTGGAGACACAGCTAGACAGCTGAGACACATCGAGTTCACACCGTCCTTCTGACTACTCGTGTTTGCATGTCACTATGGCAACATCGGGTTTCTACGCAAGAACAATTTCCCTGGTGTTTTTTAAAACTGTTTCCTTGGTGTGTTATTAATAAAGTTTATCTTATATTGTAATGTCAGAAAAGCGCCACCTGTTGTAAATAGCTGCCACAGTTAGCTAAAAGAGAGGCGAAGGCAAATGACTCTTGAATGTAGCAGCTCTTCCAACTGTTTCTGAGAGGATGAAGTTGTTCATGAGGTGTAAATAAGCACAGAGCGAGATGAAGGAGACTAAACACAAGAAAAGCAGAGTTTTTCTCACTGTGTTTTGGTGATAGTTCACACTTCCTTAGCACGGTTTAGTGCTGTCCCTGAAAGGCGACACCGATGAGAGTAGCTAAATGTAAACCGGGTCATACAGTACTAAGTCAGTATTTCTCTTCAAGTCACTCTGATGTCAGTAACTAAAGTTACCTCTTCTTATGATGGTCCAATGTTGAAATAATTTCATAAGAAGAGGTAGTAGTTGGGGGAGGGGCTGTTGGATCTGCCTTTTTGCTGCTCCAAAGCTCCGCCCACTAATCTATACAGTTGATTCTTGCAAGTTAAAACCAAGGTGGCTCCTGCCTTTAAAACACTAGTTCACAAATCATTTGGTGACATCACCATGACTACATCTTTTATCATCTTTTATTTATAAAGTTTATGCTAAATACTCTAACAACCAATGTCTTTGCCATCATCTTTCTTTGTGTCTAGTGCTAATTAAGGAATTGTCGCATGCTAAGGTGGTAGTACACAAATCAGCATGTCGACAGTACGACTGTGAACATACTAGCTTGCTGACATTTGTAATTATCTCAAAGCACGCCCTTGCTGACTCTCCTGAAGTATAAACCAAGGAGGTAAATAGGCCTCCATGGTGCTGGTAAATGGACTGATGAATCCATCTTTTGCAAAGGTGTTGGTCACAGTTAGATGATGAATAAAATGTGGCAGGAGAAAGATGCAGAGGGAGGAAGGTACATCAGACGTTGCAGGAGAAGAAGATGTCGGGTACAGGAAAATAGAAGAAGTGTGAGAAAGTGCTCCTTATTCCTGATACTCTGTACTTTGTAGTGCTTGGACATATGCTATAGTCCAAGGTTGGAGTGAGCATTAAGTGCATTCGACAAATGGGTCCCTACAGAGAGACCTGTAGGTGTCCAAACCAAAAGTGGCTGTACATTAGGTGCTCTCTTTGTCATCCTCTCTCTTTCAGTTTTTTTTTTTTTTCACATCAACACACACATAATCCTGTGCATGAGAGCACACACACACACACACACACACACACACAGACACACAGACACAGACATCCACACCCACATTGTGGCTGCTGCCAGTAAGACTTTTGCTTCGTCAGTAAACAGTTGACCGTCCTTGTCAGTAAAATGTTTATGTAGCTGGCCGTAGTCCTGGTGATGCTGGCAGAGGGAGCTGGCTCTGTAGATAAGACCACAGATGAAAGAGGAGCGCGATGATAAATAATGACACAAAGCCACCAAAGAATAATTACACAGAGAAAAACAGAGAGGAAAAGTGGGATATTTAAAGTCGCCACAGGGAGATTAGCAAAGTGTGTGTTTTTAAGACTTATGGCCCCTCGCCAACAGGCGAGACTGAAACACATCTGGGCGAACTGCTGCTCAAACAGATCTCACCGCGGCCAGACGGCAGAATGAGCTAGTATACATGCTGCAAGGTCAACTCAATGTGGAGCCATTCTGGGTGGCAGTACAGAAAACACATAAACAATGACTGCATTTTCTTTGCATATATTAGTCAGTCTTTCTCATCCTCTAAGATCGTCCTCATTCTTGTTTTTCTTTCTGATTTTTAATTAATTGTGCTCTTTAAATTTCATCTGAATTCTCTTTTAGTACTTCCACTAATGGATTGGACAAACAACAAATCTTTTGTAATCTCCACCCCCTACATTTTTTATGATTCCCTCAGCTGACATGTCACCATCTCCTCAGTTCTACATTGTACCACTGAGCAGGTTTCTTTGCTCAATCAGTTATAACTTTTACAGGCCGTTCACCCCGAATCTGTTGTGAATTTGCCACTACTGGATTACATAATAGGTGAATGGGAATAGACGTCTCGTTGTGCGAGATAAAAAGGTTTGAACTCCAACGACAAATTTGCGTCATGTGGTATCGCCGTTTCCCCAAAGTCCCCGAACAGTAATGGTGGACGATCTTATTGTCGCCATCTGTGTCTGTCCAAAGCTTTATCACACAGCTTAAACTCTGGGACTTCAACAAAAGGTAAAATAAGCGATAATTACGATTCATTGATGATGGCAGAAGTGGCAGTTGACGTGGTTGCCGGGAGGAGTGCTCCTATTGACTGTTAATCGCAAGTGATGAAATCGCCAGTACATGTCCATGAGTACTTGGCGCAAGTACACGTGAGGACATGCGATGGAAAATTCATGACGCCCTTGTCTGAATACAGCAGTAGGCTTTTGTATATAGAAATGAAACCAATACGTAAGTGCAAAAAAGTGCAATACTCCCGACGACCACTAGAGATAATGTCATTCTGATGACATTAGCTAAAGTCAGTTCCTCTTATTAGTAAATCTGGTCATCCATCTAAATCATAAAATCATTACTATGTAGATATTAAACTTCAAAAACAGAAATATTTAGGGGTGTGGTTAGCTTGATTGACAGGTCTGGTCTCCAATAAGACCTGAAGTCATACACACTGAGCAGTGTCCTCATTTTTTATGATTCCCTCAGCACACATGTCACCACCACAACTCGTTGGCTTTTATTTGAGTCCTTCTCCACCTGAGAATTAGAAAGACAAGTTGAGGACAGTGAGAGCACAGATAGCAGTCCTCCTTGAATTGCTGCCTTTAATATACTAGCACACTGGGTATTTTTCTAATTTAGTAACAGTGATGTTTGCTGTTATGTTGGCTTCTTCTGTATTTATTTCGCCAACTGAGACGAGGCCAGAAGTTTCCCCAAATCTCCTCATAATTACAGCCATGAGGCCTGACCTGATTCTTTTCTGCCGTATAGCTTCTTCAGAGCTGCACTTCCCTGTGTCTATCCATCTCCCCATTGCCCACCTTAGACCTTCTCCACCCCTGATACTCCCGCTTCCTAACTCCCTCTAACACTTTCCTCAGACTCAGCCATCTCCCCCCCTAGAAAGCTGATCTGTCTGAGTCTTTGCTCCAGGTTGTGGCTGTTGCAAATCCATTACATCAGATAAAAGAGGGGACAGAAATCTGATGCTGCTTCAGATCCCTGTGGGGTTGACAGAGAGGAGCAGATGAAAAATGGGGGATTACTCCACTCTCTCCTTATTAAGTCTCCACAGAAGGAGGTCCGTTGCAGCCCATATGTCCAGTCATCAACTTATATTGTAATCTGATTGAAATGTGGTGGGAGGAGAGAGGTTGGTGGTGGTGGTGGTGGTGGTGGTGGGTAAAGATCCTCAAAACACCCCCTACCCCCCTCCTGTTTTTTATCCCGAGGTCTTAATCTGAACAAAAAGCCCAGATAGAAAACAACACACATGGATTGGAGAGGAGCCAGGTCAGTGGTAAGCCTTACATTTGTCGAGCCCCACAGTGAGCAAAAGGCCACTCAGCCAACTAATAATCCCCGATTTGAATAATGGCTGTTATTCTATTTCACTCCCAGCTTCTCCGCTTGTAATTTCCTCTCTTATCTCTGGCTGAGCTCCCATAACTTATGAAAAGTTGAATCTGCATCTCTCTGCAGTCCCATTGAATGTACAGTGAGAGCAATAATTGATCATTTTTCCGCCTTGTTAAACCTCATCTTTGCTGTCGCTATTACCCCTTTTCCACCAAACAAGAGCTGATGCTAGCTCAGTGCTGGTGCTAGAGCTGGTGGTTAGTTGGTTCACATCCCGTTTCTCCTATGAACTGGTTTGCTTTTTTATTGGGAAGGAGCCAAGTTGGGGCCACATCGGTACATCACTGCATACTTAACCAGTTCCCCAACAACTGGCTACTAGCAAGCTAGCCGCTGTTAACAAACTACTGTTACCATCAGTCCATGAGATTTTTTAGCGGATATTCTAGTTACAACATGATTGAGTGAACAAAGCATTTTTGCATTGCTACGTGTGGTATTTATTCAGTTTTGGGAAATCACAATGTCCTCCTGGTTGCACATGACGGCCAAGCGTACCCTCGCTGTAATAAATGGCGGACCTGATTGTGTGCATGAAAGTGCTGTTCATGATTTTGCAAGTCTACATTGATCCAGAGCCAAAACATCCAACTGTTAGTGGCTACTATATTTTCACTACTCCACTCTTCTACTATCGCTAGCTGTGTTTCCACCGTCGCTCCCCCAGCCCCTGGTGTAGTCGCTGCTTAGTCGGTGCTGAGCTCTGGTCCAGCAAGGAAGTGGGGCCTGACTTAGCATCAGTTTTAGCAGCTGGTGGAAACACTACAAACTAGTGCTAAGTCAGGAAGTAGCTCCGAACTAGCACTGGAACCAGCTCGGTGGAAAAGGGGTAGATTTGTCCCCTGCCTCCCCCCCCGCCCACCCCACCTCTTCTGCTGGCTGTCATCCTGAATGCTGAGCCACCTCCCCTCCCCACAACAGTCACCTCACATTGTCACAGCAGACGTTTAAAGGTAGCGAGGCCCCCGAGATGAAACAATGCAAGTAGTCAGACTACATTACCCTCCTCTCCATTTCCATTTAGCTTGCACAACAGAATCCTTGTTGATACCACAGACCGAGGAGGAGGAGGAGGAGGAGGAGGAGAAGTAGAGAGAGGAGGAAGAACACTAAAGGAAGATATAGTATCGCTGTTTTTTTTTTTTTTTGGTTGAGCAAACTCTGGCGTGTTGGGTGCAAACAGGAAGGCCGCCGCCGCCGCCAGAGGATACAAAGCAAAGTTCATCTGCCACCGTTACAATAACAACACCAACGCTGAACACACGACAAAGGCTCAAGGCCACGGTCACAAAGCTCGTCCAAGACACACTGTGGGTAATGAGATTTGAGGCAGCACTGCACTATGGCTACGCTTACAACTTGGAGCAGGCTGTAACTCTCTTCACAGGTTCTTGGAGAGAAACGAGGACCACAAGTAATCTGCTTCTCATTTCTCTCCTGGGCAATAGCACTGACTTCCCGAAAAATAATACTGAGGAAAAAATGGTTTAAGTCAAGAGAAAACTTAAATTTCCCTGCTTAACCTCACCTCCAAGCTCTGGTGAGTAATAATGAAATTATTGATTTAAAAGGAAGCTGTTACTATTTGGTTGTATGGAAAATTTTATGTCTGGACCATCAAATGATTGCCAGAAAATTCAAATTTTTTAAAATCCAAGTGTTCATTGAACCTTCTGACAAAAAATGAATAAAAGTAAGAATAAAAATAAATGCATATTTAAATATATAGATAGATACTGAATGGGAGAGAGGGAGATATGTATATATTTTTTTAAATTTATTTTGTTTTATTTTTTCATTTTTTTATTAACTCTCAAAAATATCACACTGATGATGTAGAGGTCTCATTATCAAATATGATACATTTGGCAATAAAGGGTCAAAATTGTAGATTTTATAGATTCATGAAGATGAATAATAATGTAATAAAAGTCCTGAACCGATAACGTAATAACCATTGGCCAGTAACGTAATGATTTATTACGTTATTGCCTCAGTTATTACATTTGCAAAGTTTTTTTTCTGTTATCAGGTCAATAAATTAATACGTTATTGACCAAAAATTATTACGTTATTGTTTCAGGTCTTTTATTACATTATTGGCCAGTTATTACATTATTGGCCTATTACATTTCAAAAAGTGCAAATTTATTACATTATCGGCTGATATTACATTAATGGCTTCAACACCCCTTAAAGTTTTTTGGTAACCGTCCATCACACTTCCTGGATGTAATATATTATATGTATATTTTTCTGTTGTGTGAAAATAAATACATTAAAAATTTAAAAAAGAGAGACGATTGGTACTTCCTGTGACTACTTTGAGGTTGAACTGCAGCCGGCAAAGACTACAGGAAGTCACACTGTCTCACAACTAAAAAAAGAAAAAACTTTAGAACATAAATGTAAGTGAAACTAACCCCCTCTTCATGTCATAGGCTGCACATAGAAATGAACAGCTTCATCTATTCTACAGTGCATACTCTCCAAGCTGGCTGTATATGAGTATTTTTAGTACAAGCATTACTTATACTCTGCTTCTTGAATGACCTTTATCATTGTTGCATTTTTGTCTCCGTAGGAAGTCTCACACATCGCTCTGTGACTTCACCATCGTCCTCCAGCTCACAGAGAAGGAGAAGGACACATCCCAGCACTGCCTCCCTCCTGCGCCGTCTCTCAACAATTAGTGAGAATTTAAAATATTTAAGCAGAGACGTGAGCAGCAATTCTTCACAAAGTCATTCCTTCTGTCTTCTCCCGCGACCTTCTAACTTTACCTCACACACTAATGGCTGATTGAGACCAGGACTGAAGTGCAGGAATTGGGGTTCGAATCTCGGCTCGAGTGGAGTCTGCATGTTCTCCCTGTGCATGCGTGGGTTTGGTTTCCTCCCACAGATATTGATTGGTTGAAATTGACCACTGGTGTGAATTGTTTGTCTTTGTGTTGCGATAGGCTGGCAACCTGTCCAGGGTGTACACCGCCTCTTACCCAATGACAGGTGGGATCGGCTCCAGCAGACCCAATGTGGAGAAAGCAGGTATAGAAGATAGATGACTGACTATTTTGTACTTCTGCATTGAATTTCTTATGAGGCTGAGTAGCTGTGTCCAGTTCAAACCAATGACATTTGAAAAAGCACTTTTAAAAGTAAAAATTGAACTTAAAAAACAAAAAAAGAGTTAATTGTTGGCTGATTTTATTTGTTTAATGAACCAAAAGCTTCCACTCCCAAAAAAATAAAATAAATTGTTAAAAAATCGATGTGAACTTGTGGTCTGGAAGGTGTCAAAACCATTTTCAGAAGTGACTGAAAGCACACCTAAAAATAAACCTCAACAAAAGGTCATTTTGACATTTCATCTCAAAAAGAGAAATAAAAAGTGGGATCTGTTGGACGTCACCAGTTGCTGACACACTGTATGTGAAAGTGCACTTCTCCCTTTTGATGTTCAGTTACGGCGCTGCTCTTTGCACCGTCCATTTATTTAAATTCAACTAAATGTGCTGTGTGTTAAAAGGCCTGTCGCCTCACAGTCTTTGCATTCACGCCCAAGTCCACAGATTGCTGAGCTGGCATTTTATCAGCATCATGCACTGGCTGCTTTTATGTGAATTATTGAATTTTTTTTTTCTTCTTCTGTGTGTGAACAAGTCAAGACGGCTGAGTCAGCAAAGGCAAATGTAGTACGTGACCCCGGTTTGATTGAAGACTCGTTTTTCTTTAAAATATAGGGAGAAAAAAAATACGAGGAAAGGTTTTCGCTTTGGCTACTGATTCGCTTTCTAGTGAAAATGTCTTGCACAGTGGTACTTCTGACTGTTCAGGGGTCTGGTGGGGGGGTGGGGCAGTATTGTTGTGGTCAGCAGGCTAATGACAGGTTTGAAGAGAGCGTGATAGCTAACTCCTCAGTGGGAGGAGAGAGGTGAACGTGGGAGATGAAACTGACACAAGAGGCAAGAGGTCAAAAGCTCTATTAACTGCTTGCTATTTGTGTGCTAAGTGCTAGCTCTAATTGCTAAATACGGATCAATCCAATCATTAGTTATATGTGTCTGTGTGTGTATTTTGGTAGGTGTGGGTGTCCTGCAGTATCAGCAGCGCAGGCCTAAATAATCAGGAAGCTGTTATTATCTGTTATTGCAACAACGCCTTAAAGTATTCAGCAATCAGGGAGGCAGGAAATAACAAAATGTGTTTATTACCTGTTCGTGTGCCCATCAGTGAAGGACAGCAGCAGCAGCAGCAGCAGGAAGAGAGAAAAAAATGATGTTAAAACAATCCAAACAGATCAATTTCTGATATTTAAAAAGCAGAAAACAGCAATCAAAGCATCAACAATCTCAAGAAATCTTCCATATTTTGTTTTGCAGAATTCACTAAGTAAGATCAAGTATCACAACACTGGAGATGTAACTCTGCACCCTGCTTTGGCTCCGAAACAAAAAATGAACAATACACCCCGGCATTGGATTTTTTTTTTTTTTTTTTGCTCCCTGTAAGCTTTTTACTCGAGCAGTGTTTCATCTCAGTGTGAGTGTGGTTGCTAGTTCCCGGCGAGCTACGAACGCTGGCAGAACAAAAACTGGGACCAATATTTCAGTTTGGGTGAAATTCTTCATTTTAAAGATAGAATAATTACAGTCTGTAAAGTCTCTAAAGCTGTGATTCACGGGCAGCAATTTGAGGCTGTGGCGATGCACTAAACTGGAGAGGATTTGGCACGGTGACTGTGGACGGGGTGAAAATAAAGTGTGATGATCACCGGCTACATGATATTCCTCTTATGGCCTTGAGCTAGGAAAGCTATTACAGTGAATTATTTATGACACACATACACAATAACCTGTATGTTCCGATTATTATTATTATTGTGACACGACAGGCTGCTGTGGTTGTGTTAAACACAGGAGAAAGCTGTGAGGAAGAGCTGTGCTTCGCCCCACGTCTCGTAGCTTAGCAGACCCTGAAATGGAAGACATTGATATTCCAATAGCCACCCACTGTGTTCTAGGCCAACAAGGTGTAAAACAACCCATAATGTGAAAACTGCAACACTTTGGAGCCTCACACTGTGAATAACAATCTCTTGCAGCCAAATGAGGAAATTTCTTTCTCCGGCTTTTGAATCCTGCCCCTCCTCTGATTTTCCACACTCACAGGGGGGAGGCAGAATTCATTGCGTATTTATCTCTGTCTCTTCTTGACTTTTTTTTTAGTCCCCGAATTGTCTCTGCCCATCTATCCTGGTGAGTCACAGGGTGTCACAGATAATCACTGATCTCTTCAGATCGCCCCCCAAAAAAGTTCATCTAACTCCTCTATGGAGTGTCACTCGGCGCCCACATTTGTCTTGGAGCTCCACATTGTGGAAAATGGCTGAAAATTGGCTTTCCCAGGTCGAACTGTCCCCTTCATAGATCACTGAGATGTCCTCCAGATAGCCGGCCCACATCCACTGCCAAGGCGGCACGCTCAAATAACTCTCCGTGATAGCTCTCTTTCTCTGGCTGCACTATCAGGGAGCAGCCGAGCTAATATCAGATCGAATTCCTTGTATGCTGACAACACCCGGCGCTGACATATCTGAGGACAAAGGAATATATATATATACTTAACCACCGAATGCTTTAATGGTAGTGATGCTGATTCACAGATTAGACAGCACATGCAATGATATTTCCAAATTTCATAATCTGTAGATTTAAGATTAACATCTGTGAGATTTCCATGTGGGAATAATTCAGGGTTCGCACACATCCCAGAAAACCTAGACCTGCTTTTCAGTCCTGGAAGACAAACAAGTAAAATGTCCTGAAAACCACCTGGAGAAAAAAAATCTCTTGTAATACAAACTGTGAGAGCGCTACAACAGCTGTCAGCTCAAACCATGATCAGGACTAGATGAGAGTGACAGTTTACAGGCTGAAACACCCTGAACACATCATGTAGATGGGGTCTTTGAAAGCACCATGATTCATGTTTGGTTGGTGAAAACAGTCCGCACTTCCTGAAAAAAAAAAATGCTGGATAAAATCCCTAGTGGAAGTTGGCTGGTGATGAGTTTCACATTAAAACATGTTAATAATTGAACCCTCCACCACGAGCGGTAACATTACATTTAGGGACCAGGTGAGGTACGAAAAGCAAGGTGACAGTTCACAGGCCAACTTTAACTTTTTAAACCCCGAGGTCCTCCAATTGGGGGACCCTGAGACTTGTCTTGGGTATTTCTCTATCAATGAAATTTCAAAATAAGAGCTCAGGGCTTAAGGGGTTAAACTTTGATATAATTTCAAAAGATTTTCAAAAAAAACTAAAGGATCTAAACATTATGTCATCTCTGTTGCGTTCAGATTGTTTTTTGCAGGACTCCCAATGCCTCTTGTTGTAGACAGTTCATCTACAGCAGCATTTTTTAACCCTACTCACAATATTGACACATCATTATTTCTATCAGTCGTACCAGCCTTATGTCACAAAAAAAGTCCTGCAAAATTATTACCGTATTTTCCGGACTATTGAGTGCACCTGTCTATACGCCGCTATTGAATTTATTCCAACAGTTTCATGTGGTCCACTCTGACCGGGTCTGATGTGACGAGGCTAAATGTATCGGTGGCACGAAGCTTGCTAGCTTGTAAAAAGCTAACGAGCTTCGTGCCGCCGATACATGAGTGTTTAAGTTCAAAGCGTCGGAAAAAAGTAGCGGCCTATAGTCCGGAAAATACGGTACTTGAAAAGTTGGGAACCCTGATGAACTGTGATAAACAATTTTCAATATTTTCACACACTTTAATAAAAAAAGAAAATAAATATTCATAAATAAATACTATTCACCATAAACGCCTGTTGTTTTTAAAGCAGCTCGAAAAGGAGCAAAAAAAAAAGTGGAGGCTGTGTGTGGGTGGAGGGCTGCGCTGTTCTGTCTTGTCTTTCTTATCTGCCCTTGCCACTTCTGTTTCCCCTTCTGTACACTGGCCTTTACAAACACACACTCACACACACACACACACACACTTTTTCCAGCCATCATTATCTTCCCAGACCAACTACTTGCAGGTGTTGTGAGTTATCTGTGGAGCAGCTTTAGATGAGGTGGCATGTTTTATTTCCCCCCCCCCCCTCTCTCGCTCTCGCCTGGTCCTGACTCAAAGAGGACACTCTTATTTTTTTGGCAACCAGCCATCCTGTGTGTGTTTGTTTACTGTGCATCTTTGGGTCTAGGTGTGTGCATGTCCTGCCTGTGCATCCATGGGGGAGGAGGAGGGGGACGAATGCAGCAGCGGTCCACTGATAGCAAGCCAATCTAGCATGATGGACAGACGGAAAAACACGAGGCCCGGAGAACAAAGGACGGAGAACATAAAAATAGGACAAGGAGGAAGGAAAAGAAAGAGATAACTGTGAGGGAACACTTGACATCACTCCCAGCGCTGCTCTTCCTCCTCTGAAAATCCAGCGGTGTGATTGGACAGAAGACTGACCCATGTCTATTCCGCCTGTCTGATTCCTCTCGTCCACTGCATGGCTCCTCTCGGTCTAATTTTCTTTCAGCTTCTCTGATGGCCTCTCTTTCTCTTCCTCACTCCCCCTCTGAAGGACAATTGGTCTCATTCAATATGAGGAACTGGAGGCAAATCAAACTTTGCTGCATAAGTGGATACGTGGGGGTGGGGGGGGGGGGGGTGAGATGCAAAGGGAATTGAAATCGACTAGCACTCAATGTCAGAATGCCAATCGGGATCAGTGTCATACTGTATGGGAAATGAAAGCTGCTTTAATAAGGGCACGAGTCTATGCAACTATCCAGATGAATGGACTCAGATTGCAACACCTCCCCTGCTGCAGGAACAGACGCTGGCGTGGATGCGGGGGAACAAACACACCCTGCGCTGTGCAGTACAACCTTAGATTAAAGACATGACTTCACTGGCGTGGCCTTTAGATGACACACCGTGTGAACTGTGACTGTGTTTGCTGACGTGCAGGACGGAGGGAGGGGGTGAGTGTAATTGACCAGTTATAGCCACTGGGATAGGTTAATTGAGGCGTTCCCTCTTTGTGAAGGTGGGGGAGTTTCAATTAATGCTGTGAAGGTTGCCCAGAGACGAAACCACAGGAACACCAAGTCCATTAAAAAGTGTAATTAACACTGGCATTCAGGTGCAACACATAGGCTGGCTTCTAATAGACTCCATTAAACTGAATACTTACAATTACAAGGTGAAACATGGGGCTGTGTGTAGTAAATAAACAGCACTTTGCTTATAGACCGTATATACTGTATACAATGATTAGCCACAACAATAAAACCACTCACAGATGAAGTGACTGATTATTTCATTACAGCACCACCTGTCAAGGGATGGGGTATATTTGCCATCAAGTGACCGATCAGTTCTTGAAGTTGAAAGTAGGAAAAGGACCAACGTGAGAGTAGGGATGGGTATCGTTAGGATTTTTATGAATCCGATTCCCATTTCGGTTCTGCTAATTGATTGCGGTTCCTAAAGATTCCTTACTTCAATTTAAAAAAAAAAACAGGAAGCCAGGAAGTACTCTACTAAAATCAAGCCACACTTTCAACCGCTTGACCCAGTCCATTTCCTGTTGCCATGTCGCATCACGTGAAGTGTTAGATGCATAACAGACAGGTCCTGGCAGATATCTAAAGTCCGTGCGCAGCCATTGTGTAAAATGAGCACATCTAAGAACCGATAAGCGGAACCGAAATTATAATTTTTTATGGGTACCTGGGTACCTGCTCGCTAAATTTAATTTACTTCCTACTTGGAACCGAATTTTGGTACCCAACCCTACGTAAATGGTAAATGGTAAATGGAGTACATTTATATAGCGCTTTCATGACCTTAGCTACGTCCCAAAGTGCTTCACAAGGCAACTCATTCACCTATTCACACACACACTCACACACCAATGGCTACCGAGCTGCCATGCAAGGCGCTAGCCACCATTGGGAGCAACTTAGGGTTCAGTGTCTTGCCCAAGGACACTTCAACATGTGGACAGGAGGAGCCGGGGGTCGAACCCACGTAAGAGCCAAAATGTGATTGGTCCACAAGCGGGTCAGAGCATCAGACCAGCATGTATGCAGTGTCCCAGTGAACTGACAACAGGGTAATCTGCACCCTTTGAGACATGTAGGGAGGGATCCAGGGGGGCAGAGGAGCTACTGTTGCACACAGATTGCTGAAAACCTTCATGCTGACCATGACTGAAAGGTGCAGCTTGTTGTGTATGGACAGCAGGCAGGTCCGAGCATCGATGCTGAAAACTGTCCACGGCTAAAAGCTCTTATAATGGACAAATGAGCGTTAGAGCTGGACTGCTGAGAAATGGAAGAAAGTAGCCCGATCTGATGAATCACAATGTGTTTTACATCATCTTTTACATCATGGCCGGATGCATCAATTACGTGGTCCACAGAGGGCAGCGGGTCCACTATAAGAGGGTCAACTTGTGGAGGCAGTGCGATGCTGTGGACAAGGTTCTGCTTGCATCCATGCAGCTGTTACTTCGCACCCACCTAAATATTGTTGCAAGTAACCTCGTCATGGCAACAGTCATACCTGATGGCAGTGGCTTCTTTCAACAGGATAATGTGCCCTGCCCACCCTGTGGTAATGATTCAGGACTGGTTTGAGCAACATGACAAAGAGATCAAAGTGTCGACTGAACCTCCAAATTCCTCTGATCTCTATGTGGGATGTGCTGGATAAACAAGTCTGACCCACGAAGGCCAAACCTTGTAGCAGGACTTAAAAGGATCTACTGCTAATGTCTTAGCAACTGGTGCCACCGGAAACCTTCACAGGTCTTGAGTAGTCCAATCATTATTAGGCCTGTGGTTCTCACACAATGTAAGGAGTTGTGACTGAAACCAAAAAAACTATTGTATTGATTTTACACAGAAGCTGATGGTATGTGTGTCTAAAACTTTCAACCACATAACTTTTCTAGTTTCTAAAAAGGGTGCCATACAGTCCATCAGTCACTGAAACTGATGTGAAATTACATTTTCCACAAAAACATATATATATATACTGTCAGACAGAGGTCAATCCCTTAAATCTCTGTTTTCTATTAAAGCTGGGAATATTATTTCAGCAGATACCATAGCAGTGCACAACAAAAGCTGCAACAAGTAACAGTATGAGAGCAGCCTACTGTAGAGGAGCCAAAGGTTACCGTCCATGAAGAAATATAACTAGATTTCATGCACTAAGTGACTTGTCCCTATAAAGAGTTATGTATTTACAATTCCTTTTTTATGGGTTTGCTGGGGTCAGTGGCACCTCGGACTTCTACTGCTCTTGGACGACACTGCAGAGTTACTGTTGGTCATGGCTGCAGTGCCTGATCATGTATGTCTGCAGCAAAATGTCTCCTCGAAGGTAAAACCACTTAGAAAGGCCGGGACGATTAGGCTTCATTTTATAGCACTGTTCCATGGTGTGTCTGCCTGGCACTGGACCAGATTTACTCTGCCTGGGGGAAGGAAATAAACTTGAGTCTATATGACGGCTGAAGGAAGTAATGAAATGGGAGTCCCATGAGAGACACAAATCCACATATTGTAGGTATTCCCAAGAGTTAAAGCCTGAATCAAAGGCTGCTGTCTGGCAGGCATGGCTCAAACACTGACAGCCAGACTAAAGGTTTTTTATAAGCCATAGCTTGTGGAAATTCTAGTCTAGCCTGGTGGAAGACATGAAAGCTGAAGGAAAGCAGCCATAACAATTCAACACAGAGATCGAAGCCGATTTATCATTTTGTGCCGAAATGTTTTTGGATCACAGATAAAAGAAAAACACCTAAATTAGACTTTACGCTGGTAATTGTACTGCTTCCAATTAAACATGGAGGTGAGGGAAACTGACATTCCCGTAAGGTGGAAATATCAATTTCAATTTTGTCATTCTCAAGGGAACGAGTGAACATCTGCCTGTGTTTGTGGACATGTGTATGGGTGCGATTGTTGATTTCAAAGTAGAAATTACCGTATTTTTTGGACTATAAGTCGCAGTTTTTTTCATAGTTTGGCCGGGGGTGCGACTTATACTCCGGAGCGACTTATATGTGAAATTATTAACACCTCGCTCTAGGCCTTTGTATCTGTACCTCTGAAAATTGATCATTTCAACATTAGCGGTAACTAACTAAAAAACTGAGAAGGACTGAATAAAAATGGCATCGAAAAGAAAATCATATTCTGCAAATTACAAGCTGCAAGTAGTGAAATATGTAACATATATCTGAAGAAAGTGACGTAGAAGAGGGAGTAGCGCATCGTCTACCTCCGGAGTTGGCGGAGTTGTTTATAAGTGACACCGAGGATGAAGATTTAATTGGATTTCATGATTGGTGGTTTGTGACACTTGTTAGCATGTTCTTTATGCTATACAGTTAACTGAATAACTGTTAATATGCTACGTTAGCATATCAGCCACGTTCTTTGTGGTTTATGTAACGTTAGCTGAATGTGTTACGTTAGCATACCGTAACCTATTCAGGCTTTTCTCTATTCTATTTTTATTTCAAATTGGCTTTCAAGATGAAATGTCTGTTCTTGGTGTTGGGTTTTTTCAAATAAATTTCCCCTAAAAAATACGACTTCTACTCCGGAGCAACTTATACACCGGAAAATACGGTAAACATTTTTGGAGTTTTTTTCCAGATATGTATTCTTGCTGTCAAACTCATCCAGCAATAACATTTAAATACTTAATTGTGGTTATTTAAAGTTATTACCTCACCCATGGAGGTTATATATCTGCCTGCGTTGGTGTGTTTGTCTATTAACAACCTCACAAAAAAAGGAACAAATAAATGTATTTTGACCAAGATTAGGGGATGAGATCCTGACTTACTGTGAGATTTAATAAAAAAATAACTAAAAACAAACAATAATAACCAGACTAATGCTATTAGCGGTTTGTTAGCATGTCCGCCTCCACATAAATTACAGCATATTGGATTCAATGCTGCGAATTGTGCAATAAATCAGATGTATAAGAGTATTTGCTTCTGTGTATTAAGGGTCGACTTTAATTACTGACTGTTTACTGTTAAACAACCGACTTGTGGTTCAAATAAATAAATAAAAATCTTCGTTTTTTCCTTTGGTTTTTATCTGTCTGCTTTATCTGGGCAAGGGCAAATTGCTAGGAACCAGGCTATTTCAATAAATGCATTCATTAATTCTGATAAATAAGATAAAGGCATGTCGGAGCAGGGGCCAGCCACTAAATGGTTCGCATTGCAGGGTGGAAGAAATGAGACTACCTTCAGCTCCTTAAATTCAATAAACGTAATTACCAATATAAAACCGCCTCAAGACACCCATAGCCGCTCTGGCACCCGTGGATGCCTCTGAAAGAGAGCGGAGGAGGTGGTGATGGTTAGAGAGAGGGGAAATAAAGCTGACAATGAAATGAGGGAAAAGTTGAAGGAGACTGAAGACCTGAACAAGCCAAGTTGTTCAACTACTCTGCTTTTTCAAATCCCAGCGTGGAATAACTGCACGTTACAAGTTTGACTTTGAAGGGATGGTTGTAGTTATGGGTTTGCTTACACGTATGATGGTGATTTTTGCAGAGCCTCATAAAAGTGTGGAAAATGGGAAATGAGAGAAAAAGAGGTCAGTGGGCTGAGGTCACTCATGAACAGATCATTGGCTGATAAACCTCCTAACAAGACCACTCGCTGGAAAGAAAATCGCAGGCTGGAAGAATACACTTCGAAAGCCAGAAAGATGAAACCTCATCAAATCTGAAAACGTCATTAGGAAAGAAGTACAGAATGATCTCATGGAAAAATACAGGAAATTAATTTTTTTTTCCTACAGTATAATTACCACTGCAGATAGAAACACTGACTCTTCAGGATATGGTGAATCTTTTTCCACCATCTTGCAGCAGCTTTACCAGAACCAGCGACTGGTACTGGACACGGTGCACAGTGTGCTCTGTATTCCCAGCCTTTCATTGATTTCTCTAACTCTAATACGCCATTTGGTAGCACAGGCTAGAGTAACGTGAGCCAGAGAGACACACACTCCCCCCTCCACGTTCGGAAATGACTGCGATGTTGCAGTTTTCAAATACAGGCCCGGGGTTAACTGGGGGATAAAAATGGAAAGCTGGTATTGATAGACAAAGCTAATGACTGTGTCAGTGTCACAGCGGGTTCATGTGATAGTTTTCACAACGTGGGACCCTACAAATTAAGTTTAAGACCCTCTGCTATGAAGACCCCATTAACAGTTTCAGAGGCAGGCTCTGATAGTGTTACTCCAACAATAGGTCAATAGTAATCTGATCGAGGAGACAAGGGGAAGGTGATACCATTACAGTTCGGAGATGTACGTATCACAGGATACAGATAAATACTCCAGGTTTGTCATTTATTTATACAGATGGGGCTGAGGATGAGTTGTGTATCTCCAATAAATAATGACTATATTGTCCTCAGGGGGGAAGATGGAAAATGTCCTTTTGTTAATAAGTAGCAACATAAAACAGCATATATGTAACAAGAGTCGCTCAGTGTTGCTCAGATGAAGAAGCTACACATATGCCGAAAGACAATTACACCATGAACATGAAGACAGAATGAATTCATTTCTCAAATGGACTTTCCAGCGACTCGCTCATCGTGAACCTAATTATATTTTACAGGGAATGAAATCCTCTGTTAACTGCTGTCTTTCCACATGAAGGAAAAATATTTGGACTTCTTAATTCCCGCCCGCCATGTGTACTCCGCTCGGCATGTGCGGACTCTAATATTTGAAGTTATTACAAATTAATTTCATATATTTTCGAGCTGCGGAGGCTGACCGGTCTGGACGGCAGTGGAACCAATCAGATTTTTTTTTTTCTTCTTTTTCTTACATTATCTTCATCACTAGCCAGGATGGGTTTTGGCAAGCGAGACAGCACAGGCTTTTCAAGGAAGATGGCATTAGTGGTAATGGAAAAAACAAAATGAGAATGGCCATCATGTGGGAGACAAGTGGAGACATACCATCAAAATAAAACACCAATGTAAAACGAGGATGTGACGCACGTTCCCATATGTAATTGTATTAGCTACACACACACACATGGGATCTGTAAATATCAGAGTCTTCTTCAAGCTTAAAAACTGGTTTCTGGCATGGGATGGGTTTTGGATTTAGATCTCACTCCACAAAAAGCTTTAATAAAATGATAGAAAAAAATGGTTGATCCATTTTGAACAAATCTTTGGCCAAAGAAAAGTATAATAAGTCAATTAAGAATCTTTTTTTGGACATGAAGAGGAAGACACATGCTACTAAATCATTCCTAGTTACTCCTCAGTGACTTTTCCTTGCCCTTTGTCCATGAAGGTATCACAGTTGACAACCATAAACCAACACATCGTGACCTTAGGGTGCACCTAATAGCTGATAATCCCCCCCATCACCAGGGGCTTAACACTGAGTCCTACTTAGTATTGGAGCACAGTTTGCATTGTGACCAGTGACCCATTAGGGAAAAGGTCACCCTCCTGGAGCTTGTCCATCTCTAGCATAGCTTTGTTTGCTGTGATCTCCTTTCCAGTTGAGAACCTTGTTTGTCTTCGATGGACGCCCGAGGAAGGATATAGGGGTCTTTAAGTTTAGGAAGTGATGGGAATCCCAGCTGGATAAGTTGGAGCCGGACCACCCGTTGCTTTCATACTTGGATTATCTTATGACTCCCAGGAAACAAGATTTGAAAAACATCATTTCATATTTTTGTGATCTCTTTGTCAAAATCACACTACCGCTGTCACCATGACATGCAAGGATATTTCTTTTTTTTTTTTTTCTTATGAGACTACATATTCTGTTATAATTGAACATGCACCTCATCACAGTTTCAACTACAAAAATCCCAGCAGAAGAAAGGCATGCTTTTGTGTTTGCTAAACTGTCCTGGATGTCTGTGTGAAATGACCAAATAAAAATGCCTGTAATGGAGGGCTCCACAAATACCACACAAATTCTGCTTCATAGCAACTTTGTTACAATTCTTGTTTTGTAAAATACCATATTACCTCAAACAGCGGCTGAGGCTTTTATTTGTCTTAACTGTGGAGGGTAGCAGGACTCTATTTGAGCCTCGCTTCTATTAGTGACAGTATTGTATTTCTAATTTCTTCAGTTTAATTAGTTTCTTTAGCTGCATTTCAGTCCAAAGTCTCATTGTGGTGCTTCAAACAGGATTGGGAGAGGATTCATTATTTCAATATTAAAACCCCAACATCATTTTAGCGGAAAGAAACCCATAATTCTTAACAGGGCTTTTATTGTGAAATATTTGCATGCACACTAAATGTTTTATTTACTTAGCCCCTGTTTTTCCTTTGACCTGTATTTGGGGTCCAGTCTTGATTTGTTCACATGGGTCACCACCCCAGTGTTTCATTGATTACCAGTCTTTATTTGAGGACAAACTCTGGTTACGTGCTGGAAGGTATTGATGAAGTTATTTAGTCTCAACAGTCATGCAGCCTCCTGCATGTGATACAGGAGTGTACAACAGTATCCTCAGTTGGAAGCATCTCTGCGAGGACACATTAACGATTCAAGTGGAGGTCGTGGGTTGTGAAGAGTGCGCTCGCTCAACTCTTCACTGCACACTGGCAAAGGTCTCGAAGGGGTTCGCATGTATCTGAACAAATTATAGGTAATTTTGAAGTCGTGTGAATTCTTTTTTTAATTTCTACTGACAGCCATGAGTCAGGATTAGGCAAACAAAACATGTAATTAACGTAAATTGTGAAAACAGAGGTTTCTGGTCTGGCATAAAAATGTGTTACTTCCTGTTCATACTTCCAAAAATGACATAATACTTTGAGCACTAAATTGTACTGAATCAGGATATGTGGATATACACATAATTAATTGTGGTTGGATTGGGATGGATCACAGAAATAAATACAAGAACACAGTCTTCATTTCTTTGAAGAAGTGTATTTGGGTGTTCTGCTTTATTGTTGTGTCTTATTTCAAAGCATTGCAGCGATTTATAATATGTTATTTCATACATTACTGCACCGCTTTGTGTTTGGTTGTAATAAGTTACAGTACATTGCGTGTCACTGTCTCACGCTTTCTTGTGTCGTTTAGTTCTGCTGTGCCTCGAAAGACGTCGTGCATTGTCCCAACGTTTCTTTGAATGTGTTGTCTAGCACAGCACAGTTGTTTCATTGCATATCATTGCATTGTGTTGTCTCCAGGCAGGTGCATAAAGGCCTGAAGGATTACACTCATCCTCAGAGGAGGTGCCAGAAGTGGGCCTCCAGGACATAGGGGGGCTTTGGACTAATCTGGTTATACAACTATTGTTTGTCACAGAGTCGTTCAAGTACTGCGAGCTTGGAGAGGTATTAGTGACATCATCGCAAGCTGTCCAGTGCTCATAAGAAGACACTCCAGCTTGTTTATATTGTTGAAAGTAAACACGCGCTAGCTTAATGCAATTTTGAAAACATGGTAACAATGTGAGAACAAATACCACATGCAAATTATCCATCTGTAGGTTGTAGAGATACATACATACAAAACACACAAATACCCTAAAGACATATAGACACACACAGCTCCATCCACCAGTGACTAATTAATTTTATGAAAACGCATATTGATTTTCCAATGACATGGACTCAGGGGTTTCAAGATCACAGCGCAGGCAGAGCTGTGACAGGACGTATATGTACTCAGCTTGTGTGAGTACATGTGTGTGTTTGTTTGTGTGCAGTGTGTGTGTGTGTTATCTGGGACAGCCACCTTTTATGTCCATGTTTAGGCTCTTGGAAAGCAGCTCTCTTTGGTACAGTGTGAGTCATGTCCATAAAATGACCCCCCTCAAAGCACACACGCATACGAGTTTCAGGAATGATGCCATCCGGTCTGCCTGTTGTACAAAGCAGATCGTTCCACTTGCACAGTGTTGTGTAGTGGCAGTGGTAGTGGGTGGTGGGTGGTGGTGGTGGTGGGGGTCGAGCCAGTGAGGTATTTTAATGAGGTTCCATGACGTTTGTTTTAAAACTGGCTCCTTCTTATCTTCCTTTGCCAAAGTAAAAGAAAAAAAAATGCACCCTCGCAAATCAGAGTCATGTTTGTCATTCACACATCTTTAAGCAACCACACTTGCTCTAATTAGCTTTTTATGCCACATTTAGATCATAAAAATATTGTCTCTCTTGTATATGATGCTGTGTAAGACTGATGGAAACCTGGAAGAGCAAACTTATTTTGCGCAACTTAACCCCTTGATGCCTGAATTTATTTACAATTATGCAAAAAAGGGCGGCTGTGGCTCAGATGGTAGAGTGGGTCGCCTGTGAATCGTAAGGTTGTAGTTTCAATCCCCGGCTACTCCTGTCCACATGTAGAAGTGTCCTTGGGCAAGACACTGAACCTTAAGTTGCTCCCAATGGTGGCTAGCGCCTTGCATGGCAGCTCAGTAGCCATTGGTGTGAGAATGGGTGAATGAGTTTTAATGTAAAGCTCTTCGGGACCTAGTTTAGGTCATGCTATATACCAAAAAAAACATTTTTTGTGTGTTTTTGCTTTTAAGCTAATGCTAAATTAAGTGGAGATTGTTAATTTCTCTGTAGCACATAGATATAAATATACTATAATGTAATATCTTGCAAATCAGATCGGTCCTATGAGAAACCACTGCTTGCAAAAGGTACCTATGAATATGCACAAACCAGCATTAGGGGCAATGCATATGGTTTCTCAGCTGCAGTCTGAATGCAAGAGATATGATGCGAATCCAATAGGCATTAAGGGGTTAATAACAAAAATAGGTTGGTGCTGGAAGTTTGACCCACTTTATCCTATAGAGGGTCATGGGGGTTTGGAGCCAATCCCAGCTGGTCCAGGGTGCTGTACAGTATATAAAGGGCACCTGCGGCTGATTGAGAATGACCAATTAATCTAACATGAGAACTTGCAACCTCTGTAAGAGTTTCAAACCCAGAACCTTTTTACTGTGAGTGCTAACCACTGCACCAGCACCAGCACCTCCACTACTTGTAAAAACGTTGATCTAGATTAGTTCAATTAATTTGGTTGCTTAAAGTGAACCAAACCTTAACCAGAGGTCAAAAATAATTGTTCTTGATGGCTACTTGGTAGTACCCGCCTTCATACCCATGACAACACCATTCAACCAGCAGGAAACATCACATTCAAATTTCAGGTTGGCTACATTTTTTTCCCCACTAAGGAAGTAGGTTAGTATGTGGTCATGGGAGCAGGTCCAGTACAGACAGAGCCAGTGTGGTATGTAAATAAAATATTTCTTTTACACTTGGCACGAGCTGCAGCCGTTTATGGGTCAGAAATGTATAAAATAATCTGCCAGGCCAAGCAGAACAGTCAGGGTGGAGGGCTTCAGCATACCGCCTCTGTGCTTTACACAAAGGGACGTTAGTATGAAAGAATGTGTGTGGGGTGGTACATTTATATATATATTTGCTGGTGGGCATGTGAGTCTCCAGAGAAGTGGCGGTGGGGTTAAGCGGTGAGGAAACCAATAGAGGACGGGGATGTAGCGAGAGAAAGAAAGCTGACTTGTGGCTGGCTGTGAGACACAAAGCCCTTAATTACACTGTACAGACATCACAGGAATAGCAGTGCGCCTGGCTGTAATGGGATCCAGATGAGGGAATTATACCATTTCCTGACAAAATGGCTTCAAGATGGGGGGACAGCGCTACCGTCCTGACTTCTAATAGAGCCGATGAGGGAGCGGGGGAATCAAAGATGCTCAGATCACAGGAGGGGGTGGGATTGGTGGGGAGGGCTGCAACACCGTAGGAGGCAGTAGTGTATGCACAATATCTGCTCAGGGTAAGATTAAGCAATGTGTGAAACCTGGGGGTTAGTGACTGGGGCCTTTACTTAACTCAATTGGAGAATTGGTCATAGCATTAGGAAAGGAGGTGACTCAACACTTCCTGTAACTGTTTCAAATTAAAAACCCACTTGCGTTTCAGTGGGGGTAAACCCTTCATATCTTAACAAAGCTTTTATTGTGAAAGCTTTGCAGACCCACGATACGTTTAATTTATTCACTCTGGTTTTTTTTCCCCTTCATCGTATAATTAGGGACCATCCTTTATTTGTTCATACTAACCACAGACAGTATTAGAGAGCTGGCTTTTAACTAACGGTTTTCATTAACTTTTTACCCCGAACATTTAGCTGCTAACAGAAAGTAACATGCATCAATCCAATCACTAGCGACGTGATTCCAGCTGATTCTGAAAGCTGACAAGCAGAGCTTCTGTACATTACCGTAATGTACCGTACTTTCCAGGCTATTGAGCGCACCTGTCTATAAGCAGCTGTCATGCACTCTGACCGGGTCTGATGTGACGACGCTAAATGTTTCGGTGGCACGGAGCTTGCTAGCTTGTAAAAAGCTAACGAGCTTCATGAAGCCACTACATGAGAAACACCGGTGTTTAAGTTCAAAGCGTTGGAAAAAAGTAACGGCTTATAGTCCGGAAAATACGGTAAGTAATATGTACAGAACGCTGCACATCATGGTATGACTCCATTCCATTGCATTACTGCCGTAATATATGAGACGCTCCACTTGTCGGCTTTCAAAATCGTCTGGAATCACATCAGTAGCACAAATGGCCGAGGAATTACGGTAAGTTTGTTTATGCTAGTCACTCTGTATCACCGGCGATACACTCAGTGTCACAGGGTTAAATGAAATTTGATGCAGTTATTGTTTTTTCTGACCCGTTTGGAAAATAAAACTTCAGAAAATCTCCAGACCAGACGATGCTTTGGACCAAGATGCATTCAAACCAATTTGTTTCTTTTCAAAACTTCTAAAACTGAAAAACCCTCCTCTGTGTAAAGTTTGATCTTATATATTAACAAACAGATATACCCAATGATGCCATTTAAAGTGGTGTTTGTGGTAGTAGCATTTGCTGGTAAAACAACATTTCTACCATTTCTTGCAATGAAAAACAGGATACTGTTGACAGGTGGCTAGGGAGAGCTTCACAGACTGACAAGACAATTAGTTTGCCTCCTAGGAGCTTTTATTAATTTATTTTTAAAATTCAAACGGTTTATGCTTTAAAACTGTTAAACAAGGAGATTCCCACTGGTCGTTTCCAGTTGCTTCTTAACAAGCTCTGTCTGCAAATGATGTGATAACTACATCTTTTAGACATAGAAAAAGACAACACTCTGATAGTCTTGTCTTAACTGAAACAGCCCAGACTGCATCTTTAAAACACTGAATTGACTCTGAGCAGTGCTTCTTTCTAAATACTTGTTGTTTTTGCTGGAGAATCGTACGGATAACGGTCTTGTTGATATAAAAATGATGAATTTTTCCGTCCTAGCTCAGACATGTGAATACTTTAATATACGTGGATTTGAGATTTTGTGTCCTTGTCTTTAAGTTTGTTATTTTTCGCCAGGGCTTTATGGACTGTTTGTGTTCCCAGATATCATTCGCTGGTCCAGCTTAGACTCTTATTAAGGCTATGACCATGTGCCAGAAGTGCATCTCTCACAACAGTGAATGCATTAAGGACCGAATGATGTAACATCAGAAACATGCAACCGTGTGATGGGTACGAGACTTTTATCTTCGAAAACAAAGCAGACGAGATGACACCAGTGACCCTGAGAAAAAAGAGAAAGAGCAATATCTTGTGTGTTGTGTTGGACTCATGATGACAGACAATCCTACACAGAGCTGCATTGTTTTCTCTGCTGCTGCCTCCTCTCACTTTTACTGTATCAAATCCTCCACCTCTTCCCTCGCACCACTTCCTATCTTCTTCTTCCAACTTCCTCTTCCCCCTTTTCCATCTTTCCAACACGTTTTGTCAGGTGTCATCTACAGTGAGAAACACAGACGCTGCTGAGGCTCAGTTCCTGCGGGAAGCTGAAGTCTTTTTGGAATAAAAAGGACGACGTTGTTTTTCCTGTGCACCACTTTCCTTTTCCTCCCATGTCTCCCAGGCCTGTGTGAGCGATGACAATAAGTAGTACGACTGAAGGGAGAGGAGAGACGCACACAGGAGACTATTTTATCTACAAAGTTTCACCATTTTCAACTCGTTTTCTGTCTCTTTCCAGGTACAGCTCCACCTCCTCCCTCGATATCTCATCTCAGCTTCTGTTCTTGTACCGAATGGTCTCATCTTGATGATGCTGAAGGCATGAATATACAGCTTTCAAGATATAACAGATTAGTCTGAATAACTGCTATAATATTGTCACTGCTATAATATTGTAATAGGTGTTTTTTCCACCTTGTAGTTGTATTGTTTTTTTGGCCAGGAATTAAACCTCGGTGGGAAAAACTGACCAATGATGAGAGATTTCTCTTCAAATATTTTAAAATTCTCAGATTGTGGTTATTAAAATAATGTTGAAACACAACAACAAACACAAGCTGATTTTTGTGAGGCTTATTTTTTCCTGTTTAGGCAAATGTTCAGCAACTTAAAAATCAGATTTTAACCCTGTAACACCTGAGCCTACAAATTTCCACCTGGACTTTTTATGCTTATTTCAATTTCAAATTCAAATTTAACATTCAAAATCTGACATTCATGTGCAATTGCAGTGATTTTGTTCACTAAAACTCTAAAATAAAAATCTGTTTTGTGTTTTTCTGCTATTCTTGCTTCATCGTCACTGTTATTACACTCTTACAACATGAAATCTATAGTAAATCAGCTGTTTTCTGGCTTCTTAGAGAGGCACTAGTGGAATTACCGTAATGTCACCTTATTCACTGTTAAGTGCAACATCTCAGCTCTCGGAACTGTTGGAATTTTTCTGATTGCACAAACCGTCGCATAATTACAGTAATCCAAAGATACATGTGCAGACCTGTCACCAACGACACCCTCTGAATTAAAGTGTTAAGGACTAATGTTGGTGATTAATTATGGGTTTTTGGGTAAAATTTAAAAAATGATTAAAAAAAAAGAAATTGATTAAAAATTAACTGAATACTTTTTTTCTTTTTAAAGACGTGAGTTTTATTTAAAGCAAAGCCAAACTGTAATTGACTAACAGCTCTAATACTGTTAGTCACTGTAAAATCTACAGCAACCTTTTTACAGTGTAGTCACCAGCATATTTAAGGTTTAATGTGCGAGTGTGGGCATGGGGAGACACAGTCAGCGTGTGCTTGTACCAGAAAATACTGCATGCGAAGCACCATTGAGAAACTTAAAAACAACATGAAGAAACGAGGATAGCAGCAGAATTATGAGCAGAAAAAAGGAAGAGAGAGGGGGAAAAAAAAGATGGTGGGAGGTATTAGAAGCAGAGTCCAACTCTCTGGGGGGCCAGCGGCATTAAATAAGAGATAAATATTCAACAGAAGCCAAGCAGGCACTCAGGAGACACCTTGACAGCCCAAACAAATACTTAGTGAGTGCACTCTAGCAACGGTACCAACATGTACCAGAATACACAGCAGTCCCCAGTCGATTTTACTGACAGCAGACAACACAGGCAGAAAAGGGGCTGGGGGAAGACACAGGTGATGAAAAATAAGAATGTGGTGGTCGGCGGGGGAGCGACGGGGAGGAGAAGGTGGAGGCTGCAGCTGCAACAGTGGGAAGGATTTGTTTGTACAGACTGACAATTTTCAAAATTTTCTCCCACACTTCCCGTGTTTTCCCCTCAAGTCTGTGCCAATCTCGCCTCGATTGGTCTCCCCTCTCCATCTCTGCCATAGCGCTGAAAACTTCCAGAAAGCAGACGTAACCCCGGCTGCAACCCTCCTCCTGAGGGGCCATCCATCAGCTGCTGGGCCCCAGACGGATTGAGGGGAAGGGCGCGAAAAAAAATAAAAAAAAGGGGGCGGATAAAGAGGTGGAAGGAAGGATGAAGGTGGATGGCGAGAGAGTTTTGCGGGTTAGGTGTGGAGGTCAGGCCGGTATGGCCGGTGGGAGGAAGGGGGCGTCTGTACCGGGGGAAATGAGGTAATATGTTGGAGTCAGGTGAAAAATGGCCGTGCTGCTCCGCCGGGACAGATTCTCCGCCTCACACCGCTGAGCAGGAGGTGAAAGGAGCTTTTAGTTTTTCAAGGTACAGAGGAACACAACAGCATTTTATGGCACATGTGGAGTCATGTCGCACACGTGTACAGATGTGTGAACACAGATATACAACGATAAATTGGAGAAAGGATGTTGAACCAAACTAATTATAAAGATAAGAGAAGATAAGATAGGACTTTATTCATCCCACACTGGGGGAAATTGTTTTGTCAGAGGAGTAAACAGAAAAAAAGGAGGATAAAAATACAGAAATACAGAATAAGAAATGTAGAAATATGTTTTTTTTTATGTGCATTTATGTACAGGGTTGAGTTACACTTTACTTTTATACATTAACACTTCCAACTACATACTCACTCGCACACAGCCTTATCAAGTTTCCCTGTAGTTTGGGTGTAGAGCTGTCATGTATTTTGCAAAGTAAATAGGGCAAACATCAGTTTCCCTGCCTTGGTTTAAAAGCCGTTTGACACAGTGTCACAATGTGTATTCGCACCTTTCACTTAGCATGTCGGCATTGTCTCGACTGCTAGATGACACCCTTGAAATCGCATTCAATTCAAACCTTCAATCATAGTTTTATAGAGAGTGAAAAACACAACAAAATAAATAGGAGGCGAGACAAGCAGGAAGAAATAGATACATTGGGGCTCTACAAGTCTGTTTCTGTTTGTTCCAGCCTGTCTGGTTGTTAATGTCACCTCCAAGGAGACTACACAAAGAAAAACTGTCAAGGCTTTCTGCATTTGTAGAATGCAACTGTAGAAAACTGCATTGTTACTGTGGATCTGTACACTTCAGTCTTTTCTAAGTGAATAATTATCTGTGGAGTTGTGGAAAAGATGGAACAAAAAAAAATCGGTTATGAAAGATAATTATCCAGGGTGTTACTCAAAACCCACACATCTCCGATTCTCCACTGCAAAAATTTTAACTTCACCGGCAAGATTTTGTACCAATGTATGGCACAGTATGATTTATGTATATTTACCGTATTTTCCGCACTATAAGCTCCACCTAAAAGCCTTTAATTTTCCCAAAAAGCGACAGTGCACCTTATAATCCAATGCGCCTTATATATGGATCAATATTGGTTAATTATGGCTACCGTAGTCAGGGGGCCTATATTGTGATTGCACTAAGGTTTGATTTACCGTAGCGGTATCAGACTGTTTCTTTTACGTGTTTACTAAATCAGGGAAAAGTTCCCTCCACGTTTGTGATGCACTAACTAGGTGATAAAAAGTTGCACTACCTGTTGTACCTTGCTGTTGGTAAAAGATAAAACTACATCACTGATGTTACCTCAGAGAAAAAAAAAAACTCTGTGAACTGTGACAAATGGAGTTGGAAATACATTGTTTTCAACGAAGGCGGCGCAAATACCGGTAAGAGCTACCGGTACATACAGTACTGTATTGTGAATGTACTAGCTTGTTGTGGAGTGAACAGAGTTGTCAGAACGTTGGTTTGTTTTCTATTAATAAAGTTTGACTGACTGACTTATCTGACTGTTTTGTTGACATTCACTTTAGCACAGCTTCATCTAGATGGATGATAACACAACCCCAGACACTACAGTAGTTTCTATTCTATGCTCCTTATAATGTGGTGCACCTTATATATGAAAACAGTTTTAAAATAGGCCATTCATTGAAGGTGCACCTTATAATCTGATGTGCCTCATAGTGCAGAAAATATGGTAATGACATCAGAATGACTTGATTATTTCATAATGATGATTCAGTTGAAGTCCATTTGTGTTTTTTGGCGCTAGCATCTAGTGGCCATTGGTTTTACTGCACTTTATTGGCTTCATTTTGAGGCTATGTCCATATTTATAGACAGTCCGTAGTTCTCCAGCTGCAAAAGCACATTTTAAAAATCTGATGCGCCTTATAGTGTGGAAAATACGGTAAATATAAACAAACAAAAGCTAAAGCCTGGATCGGCACGCGCTACGTCCACCTTGCTGCGACATTTCACATTCGTTCACTTTTGTTCAATGACAACAACCACTGCAACGTTCTCTAGCCAACCTTGTATTGGCTTAGTATGCCTACTTCATAGCATTTATGTTTATTATATATTTATTTTCTATAGCTGTTTGGGTACTTGTGCTGCTTTTAATACAGAGACTGGCTTAGTGCATTTTGTTCTTTTCATGTTTTTCATGGGCAGAATAACAATAAAGAATCCTTAACCATACTTAACTGTTTTTCCTCTTTATCACTTCCCAGCTCATACAGCAGATACCATACTTTGATGTTATGTATATAAATAATGCAAAGTGGTTGTCAGTTAATGTATCGTCCATTGTTGAGCTCAATGACTCACAGTTTCACTATTTTATTTAACCTTCCCTCCTCTCATATTGTTTTTAGCCACAGAGGGCGGCTCTGTGGAAAAAACCCTAAAATCTCACTACCTGTTCACAACATAAGATTCTGACTCATGCAGGTAAGAGTTATGAAAATAGACTTGTATCACAGCAACTGGTCTCGATTTCAGATGTTTGGAGACGTTTCTATCCTGGTTAGACTCGGATGAGAGGTGAAACTAATCCTAAACAATCTAAAACCCAGGTGCTATGAAGCATTTATTTCTAGGGCTGTATTCAGACCAGAAAAGTCCTTTGGTCCACTTGTTTGGTCCGGACCAAAAGCAGACTTTATTTTTTTCATTTGGTGCGGTTCCTATTCAGACTGCACTTTTTGCAAGTGGACTATATTCTGTAAACACATCCACGTGTGTGACGATCGGTGCTCTCATTGGACAGCACTGACAAAGGGCATCACACAGATAACACCCGGAAATGGAGGTAAACATGGAATTGTTCGGACGACCGCTCGAAGCCCCTCTCCTTCATTTTCTCATTAAACATGCTGAAAACAACCACATTTTTGTGTCTTTTCAAGTAGTTGGACTATGTGTGCATCTGCCCAAATATCCAAGAGGCACAGTGTCTCCTCGTTGCTCCAAGTCTGTCCACGGCTCATTGTTTGTAGCATGTAGCATTAGCGTTAGCAGCAGCAACGAAGGTATTTTTTTTTCCCACAATGCTCGGCTACGGTGGCTTGTTAGGCCCAAAAGACACAT
>OOFC01050917.1:0-19178 GCA_900323345.1 Pseudochromis fuscus
ACTGTAATATAATTATTAATCAGCATTCTGGATCCAGATAAGCGGCAGAAAGTTAATGAAGTACCGTACTTTCCGGACTATTGAGCGCACCTGAATCTAAGCCGCACCTGTCTATAAGAAGCAGATGTCCACGCTGTAACTTTTGATATTGACACAGAAAGTTTTTTTTTTAACTTTTACTCAAGTATATACTTTTTTCCGAATAGTGCTTGTAACATGGCTGGTTACACAGTATCCTACCAGAAAAGCCATCGATCGCTATCTTCATCTTCCTCCTGCACTAAAACCACTAGTGAGCATTCAATCAGTTCTTCACGTCGCCGTCTCCATCGTCTCACCACTCTGATGCCAAGCTTACGTGCAGCAGCTCTATTTCCTTCTTCAACAGCCAGATCGATCGCCTTTAACTTGAAAGGTGCATCATATACATCTCTGTGTGTGTTTTCCATGATGAGGGTGTGTTCATGAAGCACAAAATGACTGAAGAATTTAGTGTGAGTGCGATTGAATTTATTCGAACAGTTTCATGTGGTCCACTGTGACCTGTTAGATAATTTCATGGTTCTGATGTGAAGAGGCTAAATGTATCAGCGGCATGAAGCTCGTTAGCTTGTAAAAAGCCAACGAGCTTCGTGCCGCTGAGACATGAGCCACAGCGGTGTTCAAGCCTCAGGGTTCACAGCGTCAGAAAAAAGTAGTGACTTATAGTCCGGAATTTACGGTACTTAACAAATTTAGACTAAAACCTGGTCATTTTAAGTCTGTGGGACTCTGCAAAATAAAGGAAATAAACAGCCGGTCAGTTTCTAAAAATTTTTAGTTCAACCGAATTTCAAATGGCCCGTAATCTATTAGAAAAAAATCAAATACACACACCTCTCCCCTGCTGCTGAGAGTCTCAGAAGGCATCTTTTGAGACTCTCAGCAGCACAGGTTGTAAGACCATCGAGGGCGCTCCCTCCTCAGCTTCACGTTTTGTGACCTTTACAGTCTTGCGGTCGAGAGTCAAGAGATTGCACTCATCATAACCATGGATCTCCCTGTATATCGGAAAGGTGGCCTCACGACGATGCCTTACAGACTGTGGATACTGTTCTCAACACCACAGAGACTACTTAAAGTGGTCTGATGAGGTTACAGAGGGACTGCACTCTACGATTCAAACAGATCAATACAGTTCAAATATGAACATTTCACCTCACATTTGAACAAATATTCGAATATCAAATACAAAGTGACAGCCCTAACATTATACCCTGGTATACAAGTCTCACCAACTGTAAAAAGACAGAGCTAACATCCACATTTAAACAGACAAAAGTTGAAAGTACTTTATTTCCTCAAACACAAACGGGTCAATTACGAGCCGGATCTCCAGTAAGTGCCATTGATGGAGGGATAATTCACCCACTTGTATTTGACCACATCTACCCACATATTTCATACCAACAAATAAAGGCCTACCCCTGAATACAAGTCGAGGTAAAAACTTGGGTGAATAAACCCCTGGTCATAGAATACAAATCCCAGTCCAGCATAATGTAAATTTCCTCTAAAATCAACAATATAATCAGGCAGTTTTCACACCTTCTTCTGGAAAAGTACAGTATTATTAACAATAGTTTCAAATGATTTATACAGCCCTGGTCACCTTAAGATTGTTGTCATTTTCTGGTGTTGTCATCATTGTACATGTTTCACATTTAAAGTAATAAACAGTTTCTGTCCACAGCAATACTACAAGGGCTCGGGGGCAGTAATATCAATACCTACAAACAAGTTGTGTACTTAAAATGACCAACTGTACTTATCAAAGACCTGCCTCTAATACATGGCTGCTTCAAACTCTTGCCTGTTACCTTGTGCAGTTTAATTAAATAAAGCCCCCACTAAAAGATAAGGTTTCACAAGTGGATTATTCCATCCTTGGATCATTAACAACACAGTGACAGACCTTTGGGCTGTTCGACAAGCCTTTTTGAAGGCTACTGATAATGAAGCCACCCGTCTCCTCTACAATCAGTGCAGCTCTGTGCCGTTTTCTGCCTGTTGCGATGTCTCTTTCTGATTCTTCATCACTTGCTGTAATTCCCCAGATTCCCCCTGCGCAAGTGGCTATGCGGTGCACCCATGGTGTGTGCTTAGGGTTTAACAAGATTACTTCATCAACTTCCTCCTCCTTCATTTGATGACCACATGGAAGAGGGACTGTTTTCTGCAATGGAAACACAACCGAGCCGAGCCGAGGTGATGCCATGCAGTGGAAATGTGCCTTATTTATGTGACAGTATTGGTACTTACTGGTAGAAAACCTTGTAAATCTCATGTTTGCCTAATTATCAAGCAAGCAACCAGTACTTCAGCTGTGTCATTTATTTTTTTTTTATTGCCCACCTAACAAAATGGACTTCCTACCATTAATCAATCCAGCTACACGTGGAGCATAACAGCTCACATTTTGTCAATACACCCCAAAACGTGTAACTGCTGTTACTGTGTACTTGGCTTTCAAACCACACGTGATCTGCAGCTCAATACTGAGCTGCTGCTGGTACTGTATGTAATTGCTACAAATGGTATTACAAAGATGACCCATTCTTAAAAAGCAGACTGGGTTTATTATTTATTATTTTAACAGGAAGAGTGTCTACATTAGGTATTTCAATTAAAAATAGCATGCGCCCTTGAGAGCCTGACCTGGCAGAGGAGATCTCGTGAGTACTTATAAATGCATAAGGAAACCCTTTTATGTAGAAAAAAAATCATGCTAATGCTTTAAAAATTAATCTATACCTACTGTATGACCAATACTCCTGAGTCAGCACAAACATTACATACAGTAATAACACTCAAACCTGTTCAAGTTCCCTGAGGCAGAAATACCTCCGCACACTGAGCCGTATTCCCTTTAGTTTTAAAACATCGGCTCATTTGGTTGAACCAATTTCTAAAATGCTGTAGCACCAAAACCTTGCACAGAGAAAAGGTGGACATGCACCATTATGGGGAACATTTCCCACGGTGGCCATTACCTGCAAACACCATGTTACTTAAGATCAGCTTCCACCTCTGCCTCCTGACAAAAAGCTGATGAAAGCACCCAGAAAGTCATTTACATGAGTGGTCTTAAAACTGTAGTCTATGCAGAACCTTCCCCGTTTTTTTTTTTTTTTTATGAAGCGAAAACGTCGCTGGAGCCTGAATGAAATATTAATCTTGATCGGTGTCAAGCAAAAACCATTCAGTTACAACCCACCAAAGACAGAGCAAGAAAGCAGAGTAGTTGCTGGATTTATCAAATTGCTATTTAAATTCTTCACTGCAATTAATTATCAGTGAATGTGCATAAATAATTCTGGTAAATTTAAAGTGATTTTACACAGTTTATCTACATCTTTTTGACAAAGAAGTGGAAATTGTACTTGCTACCCTTAGTTTCAGGCCATGGTGATGAATGCAGGCAAATTTTGGACATATCTCTGTAAGTCTGCCAAATACATTTAATTAAAGTTATAAAGTTAATTTCCTCTGTTTACATACTGTACATAGTCTGTCAACTGAATGACTCTTGCTAGGAAAATCTACCTAATCACATCACATACATTTCAGGTATTTAAGCAGCTGGTTTGGTAGTCCTATCCTAACACTGTGGACTTAGTTCAAAATCAAGCTTTTAAGCACATGAAATGAAAATGAATTAAATCTCTGAACTCAAACTTCTGCTCAGTGAAGCTAATATTAGCGTCGAGCCAAATTATTATCTCGCCGCTAATTGCTAGCCTGGATGCTAATAAATTGTAATTTATTTGTATCAAATTTTTATATTGATTTTATTTGTCAGACAAAATGTTGACATTCCCAATGGCCTCATCATTCATTCAGCCTTTCCTACATTACCCATTCATTAACTTGCTAAATTGTTAGCCTTGGTTGCTTCTAGATGCTGACAACAGCATTAATATGAGCTTTGAATGTAGAGTCTTTTGTCGTCCATGTTGCAGGTACCTCAAAGGCTTTCTCGCGACTTATAGTTGATGTTAACATGATGAAAAACCTTTTTGAAGAAGGCAGCATATTCTTGACCACCATGTACAGTACTGGAGTCGAAACAACATTTCATTATATATTAGTACAAACTGGTCATAATTGATATATAATTACAAAGCAACAATAAGATGGAGTTTTGTGTTTCAAGACCAATTTAATACAGAGTAATATGAGAGAACAGTCCAGGCCAAATTAACTTTATGAATCTCCAGGGGGAATCTGGGGAATTACAGCAGCAAGTGATGAAGAATGAGGAAGAGACATCGCAACAGGCAGAAAACGGCACAGAGCTGCACTGATTGTAGAGGAGACGGGTGGCTTCATTATCAGTAGCCTTCAAAAAGGCTTGTCGAACAGCCCAAAGGTCTGTCACTGTGTTGTTAATGATCCAAGGATGGAATAATCCACAATAATAGGCTCTTCTCAACATCTGGCTATTCATAGCCTCCGTCTCACAGGAACTACTAGCAGATGGTCTAACAAGGCTCACCCTAAAACTTTAAACTTTATATGAGGAGGAGGGTAAAAAGCAAAGGGATGTCAAGTGCCAATTGGGACTATTAATCTTCAAACTATTGGAAAAGTAGGGCATCCTCAGCTTTTATCAGTCACTGGAGTCACAGATTAATGTTTGTACTAAAATCTGACTCACAACAAGTCAAATGGCCAGTGAGCAACCAAAAAAATTGAGCTTGAATTTTGTGGTAGGTCCGAGGAGTTTTGCCGCTTCGTGTTTCACATATGTTTAATCGGCTCAAAGACTGAAGCACCTCTTTGATATCACACAGTGGGTGCTGTCAAAGGAAAAGGACATGACTTCATGCTCTGCTGCCCCACTGCAGATCTATCCTTTGATTAATGAGGACACCATTTAATCACTGGATCATCTTCAGGAAAATTTAAAAGACCAATGCACAGACTCAGACGAGCTCCTGTTCCCCCAGGAAAGACATATCAATACCTTTGCTAAGTGGGTACCGGTGACTTTTTATTACCCAAATTTGCATATCTGGACTGTCACTTTTTATTAAAATTTTAAACTGTTTTGAAACACAAACTGTAAATATCAAAATGGACGTAGCTGTCGGGTCTCCATAGTGAGGCCAATGCAGAAGTGCAAAAGAAGTGCAATGCTTGGCTACAAACAGACTCTGCCTACACCTGACTTCAATTCAAAAATGCTCAATTGCAATCCGGAAAAACTCAGTCAACAGAGTTTTCCTACAAGTCATTCTGATGTTGTTATCTAATGTCGGCCCTTCTTCTCAGTGATCTGGTCCATCTGAAAATCATTTCATCATTAAGTAGAAATTATACTTTAAAAAGAGGAGGATTTATGGGCATGATTAGTTTGATTGACAGACTGTACATAGAAATGGACTGTTGTTGCCATAGCAATGCTGCATTTACGACATGTGGGAGGGAAGGTAATAACAGGAAAGACTCTCATGTTTACGACCTGAGTGTAGCTTGGACGTTGATGAGAATCGTACTTATAATTGAAGTATTTACAGTAAGTCATTTAATAATGAGTGACTCCAAATTTCTTTGATGTATAAAAATAAAATACATTGGGGAGTACAAACTGTGGTTTAGCATTTAATTTTTAAAATAATACTTTTTGTTTTACAAATTACCCAATTTGCATATTTAATAAGAATATGTGCTTTTGGAAACACAAACAGGGACACACACCTTAATCCATTCACACACACCTGCCTGGCTTTGACCAAGAGCATGAAAGCTTTTCATTTTCCATGTTGTGGAAGTTGTTTCACACATAGGAAATTTTTGCTGGATTATGTACGCAGTGCAGTAAACAAGAAAAATGTTTCAGTAGTGAGTGAAAATGTAACGCTGAAATAATTAAAAATTAAAGGCAATTGTGCATGTGTAAGTAATCTGATCCCATTTGTATCTGTTAAACCAGTTCTGCTAAACGAACCAGCCTGACATTCACAGTAATAAAGGCCTCACAATGCTTTCAATGCCACTATCAGTGCACATTATATAAAGACTCGATTCTTTACCTGCTTCCCATCTTCTCTCAGAGGCTCAGTGTTTCATCACAGAGCACAGTGATGGTAAAGACAGCACAGAGATGCTGTACCGCGCTGTAACAGCCATATATGTACATACGGACACAAGCTAAATCAAGGCGCTGCGCTTCAGAAGACGTCCAACAAAGAGGGTCCCGGAAAACACATTTTGAATTTCACACTCTGCTGTCTGACAACCTGAATGGAAAACTTTACAACCCATTTGCCTCGTCCATCACCTCCGTGCTGGAGATGTTATAATAACATGCTCACTCAAGCTGACAAGCTTCACACTTTCATTTTCATTCGGAAATAAACACACTCCAGAGATATGCTGCGCGGAAGAAGAAGAAGAGAAAACAGGAAAGAGGAGAGATGGTTCAACTGAATGAATGTGTATCACCTAAAGAGACAGGAAATGAAAAGTGAGGAGGGCCTGATAGCAGCAGGTGTGTCTGTGGAGGTGATGGGTCTAATTGCAGGAAAAGTCATGACAGAAGAAGGTGTGATGGAAGAAGTTCAGCAGTCAATAGAGAAAGTGTTGGATGGAAAAAAAAAACATGAGGCTGACAGTAATTAACTGCTGCTTTATACATTTTTAAAAAGAAACTTTCCAGACATGTCAGAGTGTAGTTAATGAGTCAGCATCTGACCTCCAACACAAATCTGACATTAACACTGTGGCTGACTGTGCTGTCAGTGGAGTCCTATTCAGGACATACATCATTAGCACTTTACCTGAAAGACAATTCAATTCTCCTACTGCCAGCTATCAGCTATCAGCAGCTGTCGCTTTATTTAAATGACTAAAGTGAGGCATTGAAATCCAATGATTTTGAAGAATTTGGTGTCCTTGTTTAAGGACTGTATGAATGTCATAGGAGGAGTTGGGGAATAAAATGTGACCTGTTGTCACAATGAATTAAAATGATTGTTCCAGACCAGATTTTATGGTCTGTAAAAGACGTTTTGAAGGACAAACCAAAACAGACAATGAATGCAAATGCACATCCACAAATTTGCTTGAAAAATCCCAGAAAAACAGGCTGAGAATCAAGCCATTAAGGACTTCAGCAGTATGAAGTCGGTTAAACTGACCACACCTCTGAATCCGTGTTTGAAACCTAATATCTGATTAATGGTGAAATGATTTTCAGATGGACCAGATCACTGATAAGAAGCATTAACTTTAGCTAATGACATCAGAATAACTTTAGGTAAAGTATTGAGTACTTCAAGATTGAAAATTACGATTTTTGCATTGAAAAGAGTTTTATGGAGCAGCATCTAGTGGCTGTCAGTGGTATTGCACTTTTTTGACACTTCCACATTGGCCTCACTTTTGAGACCCAGTCGCTTCGTCCAGTTCCACAAACAGTCTATTGTATTAAAGTAAACCAGATGTCCGTATATCCATGAGTACATTACAAACAGCTGTACTTTCTCAGAGCTTGATGCTGCGAGATTTACTTAACTTTTACCTGCATTGGTTCAACATAATGGAAAAACAATACAACAGATGTTTCAGATCCCATCAGAGGGTAGGATCTGGAATAAACCCTGAATTTCCAAGAAATCTCTTTCTCCTATAACAGGATTTAAATGTTTTAATAGGATAGTTTTATTATTTTACCACAAGAGGGCAACAGTGTTCAAGCTATAGGTTTGTGCTCTCCGAGTGCTTTCTAATTTCTCTCTGTTGTATTGGCTCCAAAAACAGCCGACTTGTTGGTGTTGACATGTTTTCCATTTGTTTGGAGAAACACCACCAGCTTCATCGCTTTTGCAGAAAAAAGCCCATTTTCACACTCTGCTGATAAAAAGGAGATCTTTAGTAGAACAAAAGATCTCAGGGGGGAAAAAAACCTCGCTTCACTTTAAATTAATAATTTAAATTAAAAGAACAGGATATATATAACAGAAGGAGCAGTGAGTTCACTGAAAAACAACAGGTAATTTGGGATGTAATTATAAATGGGGCTGCTGAGGAAAATGAGTAACAGCCATACATGCTGAGGACTGGATTGGAACATCACTGACTAGCCAGGTAATGTTAAAATCACCCCAACACCACTATAGAAATAAATCCAGTCTGAATGGTGCCAATGAGAACTTAAAAATAGGAAAATGTTACTTGATCCATTAAATCTGTTGATGACAAGTGTTCACTGGAGGACCTCTTCAGTTGTGGTAGTAAAACTGAGGCAGGAGTTCACAACAAAACCCTCAGCTGTGTATCACTTGGCACCAAAACGTCCAAATCCTCCTTTAGAAATCCTCGTTAGTTGTTTGGCTACAGTTCTACACTCAGTCTGCAGAATACAGTCCCATAACATCTTTCTAATAGACTATGATAATGGAGAATGACTTTCATTGCAACATAACTAAAGATAAATGGAATAAACTGGGGCCAGATTTAATCAAATGAATCCATAAATCTGAAGAATGACCCAAATGATCCTGAGTTCAAACATTTTCAAACATCATGAGAAATTATTGGGCGGTGTTTAGGCCAAATGAAGACCACTTCAGACGCAAAGGGGGACAATAAATAGTGCTGTGAAAACTGTACACTCAGTCCATTGGTACAAATTCCCATATTGACATGAATATAGGATGAATGGGCTTTTTGGATATTAGGTTTGAAAAACTTATTTGAGGTTGAGACAGTTACAAGTTCACAACAGTGGATGTTATTTCTGAATGGAGAGACTATGAGTAGATCGCGATCTTCGACAAGTGTTGCATTGTGGGATGGATGTAGTTTTCAGTCCATTTTTGGTTTAACCTGGATGATTTGGCTCTCTGGTTCATGAGGGGCAAATATAAAATGGGTGTTGCAAAGTTCTAATGATGAGATATTTTCTACTTTTTTTAAATCATAGACAGAAAACTTTGACAAAAAACCCTGGAGAAGATTTGAACATGATGGTTTCAAAGTTGCTATAAAATTCACCAGTCTGGGTTCAATGGTATGTTTTAAAGTTTTTCATCAATGAATTCTGACTATACTATTTGTTCAAGTCCAAGATATCAAACCACTACACCGATCAAACTCGCTGGCAGATGAAGTGAATAACATTCATATTGTTGTTACAATGGCACCTGTCAGGAGTGAAGATATATTAGGCCACAAGAGAACAGTCCGTTCTTGATGTGTTGAAATAAAAAAAAATATAACATCTTTGTTACCGATACCACACCTAACCTCCACTAAAGGCATAATCCATGATTTTAGACATTATCGTCCTGCATGTGAGCAGATTTTCATCAAAATCCATTACAAATACGACAAATGGATACATTTTCCTGAAAAGTTGACACGTTTCCCTATTTTTTAAAATTTCTCTTTGGCTTGAAGATGCAAAAAAAAGGTACATTGTTGCCCCCTACTGGTTTTCTTTCACCATTTTTTTTGTTAAAACACTGAGATGGGAAATTTCTGGGATTTTTTTAAAGATAGGATCTTATCCTCTAATCTTGCTTAAAATGTAATTGTTTCTTTTTTGGGTAAAATCACCATCGCTCTTTGAAAAACAAAAACAAAATTATTAGGATGTGTTCAGCACTTTTTCTCTAATGATGCTAACAGATAGACTGACAGCTAAAAAAAAAATCAACCAAAAAAAAAAACCCAACGCAGATGAAAACACAACTTCCTCAGCGAAGGTAACAACCCCTTTGCAGAAACACACCCCTGTACATAAATGTGATGATAAGTTAACACGATCATTTATGTACAAGTCGCAACAGCAATCTTACTTAGACAACCTTGTAACTTTTCCACGTTTGGTACAAGCTTTCAATTATTAACTCTTATGCACAAAATCAGATGAACAACTTGGAAAATTTCATCTTCTACTAACAGATCAATTGATAAATCGAAGTCTGACCAGGGCAACAGAGGCTGAAAAAAAGGTTCACCCAACTTATTAAGAATTAAGTTAGAGTCCGAAATTAATATCTCATGATCATTCAATACTAGTGTGAACTTTGATATTTGTAAAACAGGAAATAGAATCAGCTTCTGTATAAAGTTACATGATGAAACTGATAGGAAACGTTTCTTTTTTTTACCTATTGCTGTTCTGTCTCTCTCTGGGCCAAACACTGCTTGAGCAGCTTCTTATATAAAACGTCCCGTCATGTCTGAATAGAGCCATAAGGAACATAAACATAAAAGAAACCTGTTTGACAGATGAAGTCTGCGATGTTACATTTTCCATGCCTGCAAAGGGACTCTTTACATGTCTTGTAACACCTCCGAAACTCTGCTTGGAAGTGAACAAAGTTAACATGCTGATGTGTCCAAAAAACATTCATAACAGCCAATCATAATTACACACCATACATTTGACATGCTTCATGTTTTTAGGGGTGGCAGCTCCTACCAGGAGGAATGTCAGTTATTAAAACAGTTCATAAGAAGCCGTCTATTTGGTGGCTCTGATGGATGTTATGTCAGAAATGGATGCTTGACATACGAAGATTTATGTTTGGAGTCTTTGTAGTATAAAAGTCCTCAGCCTGATCCTCCAGCAGTGGTGTGTAACCGTGACTGAACCCAGACAAGACTTTCCTGTTAGCTGCTGGGAGATGAAAGTTCATCCACCTTTTATGTCTCTCTCCCACCTTCTTGTTAAATCTTAAATCTGTTAGAGCCCTAAGTGCCACTGCTCATCCTAAATAATTCACATCAGTCCTGACGAGCAGCTAACGATCACCAACACATCTACAGAAGAGATCCCAGCCTGCTGGAAGTTTCTTTCTGCATTTTTGAGGCTTTAAAACACACAATCACATTCAAGAATTCACAAGATAAAAGACACTAAAGATTATGCCGGTTCAAGTTTTTGTCATTTTGACTGAACAAGTTAAATAAACTCTTCCTGTTGCTATGCAGTTAATTAAAGGAGACAGTAATGGATGTGTTTGCACTCCAAACACATTAGCAATGACTCTGCATCTCACTGAAAACTGAGATGCACTCACTGTTTTCATACGCTGCACATGCACATAAAAAAAACCTCATCTGAATCCTCCAGAAGCCATTCTCGCAGCAGGAGCGTCGTTCACTCCTGAATGCATGTCAGAGCTGATCCTGTTGAATATTTTTATCCCAACAATAGTCTGTAAGGCTGCTGAAAGTTTTACAGTTTAACTGAAATTTTAAATCCTCCCACTTTTCAAGTGCAGTAGTAATGAAAAGAAAAGAGCCAGGAGCCAGGATGTCTCCAGGAGTAACTGTCAACTATTTAACCCGCCTATCAGCATTGAGGAAGAACCTCTGAGTGGTTACATTTGGGCTAATAGGAAAGTGCTAGTTAGCATGATTGTCAAGGTTAGCATTGATTTCCAATAGAGTTGCCTCTGATTATTTACCATATTTTCCAGATTATTGAGCGCACCTGTCTATAAGCCACTAATGAATTTATTCAAACAGTTTCATGTGGTCCACTCTGACCGGGTCTGATGTGACGAGGCTAAATGTATCGGCGGCGCGGAGCTTGCTAGCTTGTAAAAAGCCAACGAGCTTCGTGCCGCCGATACATGAGCCACACCGGTGTTTAAGCCGCAGGGTTCAAAGCATTGGCAAAAAGTAGCGGCTTATAGTACAGAAAATACGGTATTTATTTATCCATCTATTTCAAAAATGTTTTTTTCCTGCAGATAATATTTTCATCCAAATCTAATGTGTAGTTTAACCCAATTTTCACGAAAAATTGGGGGGAAAAAAAATCATCCAAAAACCTTAAACTAACCCTTTGCGGAGGTTTGTGCTCTCTACTCTTTTTTTTTATATATATATATATTTTCACTTCTATTTTAAAATAATGATGTAATAGTTCAGGTTCAAATGTTAATAAAAATAATATTGTGTTTCTAAAAGTTATCTATTCTTATCACAATTAAATTCCCTGCCTCTGTCACTCCTCCATTGGCCTTTTATTTTTTGTGCATTTGTTTTTCTTTCCATATCTCCCTTGATGCTCCTCTCCCACTGTTTGCATCACCTGTTTAGACACTAAACTTTATGTGTTGTACTGGTATTGACTGTGTACACCGACGACAAACTTTAATCCGAGCTGATCTACTTGCTGAATGTGCCACATGCTCGATTCCTCCAAATGTGCACAGAGGCAGACGAGTGATCCTCCAAAATAAAGAACTTTAAACTTGGCAAACAAACAAACAAACAAACAAACAGGAGCAGCTCAGTGCAGATCCTTGTTGCCCATTCATCTGGATTTCTAAAACACAAAACTTAAACTGTTGTTTGGAAAGACGTTAAAACATTTTCACAATGTGCAGGAAAATCAATTATCTTTGGATAGCTGAAGCTAAATATTGATTAATCTGGAACATCGGTTGCCAACGTTGGTTCTCAGGACAAGAGTGGTGCTTCTCAACAAAACCATGTTGTTACTTGTTTTAACATTTCACTGTGGGTGGAAATTCCTCCATCCTTTAGCAGGATGGATTTCAACTGGGGAAAAGTATTATAATAATTAAAAAAAAAAAAAAATCAGTATATTATTTTTTACCTGCTAAATTTACTGTTGCAGTGGTGACGTGTTGGTGTAAGTGGTTGGATGGATTGTGGCAGGAAAAGACAGTAATAGGAGCAACGTTGCTATTACTTTAGACGAGGCAGAAAAGGCAGGAGCGGATCCTGAATGATGACGAGAACAAAACAGGGACATTCACATCGCTACGGTATCTTAGCAACAGATGTATGCCCGTTTTGTACCGAATATAAGAAAGTGGTAGAGCCGGGAGTGGAGAGTGACAGAATAGCAAACTATTAAGCCAGCTCCCGGAGGACTGGAGGTCCCACGGAGTCCAGTCTGGATCCAGGAGCAGAGCTATGACTTCTGCTGGAAATGTTAAACTGTCTCCAACAGCCCACTGGGCAACAATACAGTCAAATTCTGTGCTGTGCCAGACAGGAGAATAACATTAGTGCCGTCTGGCAGACAGATTCAGGTGCACCAGTGCAGGGTTTCTAAACTGTGTTAGGCCTCATAGTATATACAGTATTTTTGGATGAAGTAAGCTCTCACCACAGTTGGATACACAGCATTTAGCTTCTCATCTTGGACTTTATACTATTATGAATTTTAATATTATCTTAAAGAGGCACTTTTTTTTACACTTTACATCCCTCATGTGCAGCACCACCATAGTATGTAAAAAAAAAAAAAATGGACGAAGCTAACATGATGTCACCCGCTGCTTTGTGGACTCACATTTTGAAGCAAGGATTTTGCTATTTAAATGTCTCCATGTTGGTTGTTTGGAGCCAGAAGTGACCATATTTGGACGTGAAGGGAGGGGTGAGGAGGCGGGTCTGATCCTTGAACCTGAGGACACTGTTTAATGTGTATGAGACTGGAGTTCAGAGCTGGCTTCATTGGAGATCAAGCCTGTCAATCAAACTAACTACACCTCTAAATCTTTCTCTTTTTGAAGCCTAATATCTCCTTGATGATGAAATGATTTTCAGATTGAGCACCAGACTTAGGGAAGTTTTTTTAGAGCCAGCATCTAGTGGAAGTTTTTACACTTCTGCAATAGGGCTCATTTTTGAGACCTGGCTGCTTCGTCTATGTCATAATATGGGATCACAATATCTTTTAGGAAAACTTCCAGGAATTCTTACTCAAGATGAAAAATATCTATTTAGAAACTTGAGAATCAAAAGAGTGAAACAGAAAACCACAGGGTGCAAAAACCTGATCCCCCAGATTTAATGAAGTAGAATAAAATTATTCAAGAAGTAAAATCTGTGGAAATAATAACTAAGAAATTTGGAGGATGTTTGAGAAAAGATGGATTTTAGAAGACTACAATGCATCAGAGTGTATTGTGTGTGTCATGTTGTGCTCAGAGAAAGCAATCATCATGTCACAGATTAAACTGCACAATGTAAGACTTACTAGCATCTTATTAGCATCTACTGTAGCCATTGGTGTGTGAGTGTGTGTGTGAATGGGTGAATGAGTTGCGTTGTAAAGCGCTTTGGGACCTAGCTTAGGTCATGAAAGCGCTATATAAATGTACTCCATTTACCATTTACCATTTTGGTTATTACTTTTCCCTATTATTCAGTGTGCATCTCTTCAAACCCTTTATTTCCTTTCTTTTGCACCAATGCACCTCTTGTGAGTTGCTCAAATATGAAAGAGAAGACTTACTTGCTAATATAGACAGAAATGCTAATATCCACCTCTTGTCCTCTGGGCTATAAAAGGAGTAATAGGTACAGAAATGATTTTTCCATAGAGCTGTAAGAACTGGTTGATTAGTCAAATAACAGGAAAATGATTATGAAACTATTGTGACTGTACTGTCTCGACTAAAACGAATCCTTCGGTAAAATCTAGCTGAAGGTCAACATGACCCAAAAACATAATTACATGCCTGAGAGAAACAAGGTCGGATAAACTCCAGGTGTGTGACATATAATGCACATGTCACTTAAACATAATGTACTTTTCTACAGCTTCAAACTAATCAAACTATTATCAATACTTTGTGGTTCTGAAAAAGTACATTCTGGTCCACAGTACTGATGTCTGCAGATCTTTCACATTAAAAGTCCTATTGAGAAAGGAAGGTTTTCTGAAAACTAAAACATCAAGGGGATTTTATTTTGAAATGGTTTCAGAAAATGCTGTAAACTTAATGTTTTGATGTCTTCCCCTCAAGATCCAATTTGACAGAGAAAGTTAGACCTAAACAATACTAGTAATACGAGCCTGCTTCAAACTGAGGCCTGCTACCTTCTGCAGCTGAGGTAAATAAAGGCCCAGGCCACTTCTAGGGAAAAACTTTAATATTTTTATTCATTCTATGAATTAAAAGCACCAAACATGTTGTGGTTCCAATAGTTCAGACAGGCAATTTTAATTTTTTTTTAATAACTATTTTCAGGTAATTAAAAATGAAGCCCTGAGCCCTTATTTTGAAATTTCAACTATATAAAAATACCAGAGACAAGTCTCAGGGGTTTAAAAGGTTAAAGTGCAAAAAAAGATAGAAAGAAAGAAAGAAAGAAAGAAAGAAAGAAAGAAAGAAAGAAAGAAAGAAAACCTTTAAAAACTGATTGTTTTAGAATAATTGTATAAAATGTCCAGCATGTCTTTCCTGCTCTTATATGACTCTGGTTTTTAGCAGGTAAGAACTTCGGTGTGTTTGCTTTAATGCAAAAATGAATCAATGAGCATTTTATCTGAACTTCAAACAGCAACAACAACAACAAAAAAGAAACTAATTTACAAGATATCAGAGAAAAAGGAAATGACTGTGGAAAGTACAAGCCAGTGCAATGTCAACCTCATCCAGCACAAACCTGCGAGCTGAACATCCTTTACATCCACAAAGAGGTGTCAGGGCATCACAGGGGGAGAGTACAGAGTGATATTACTCATCTATCACTGACTGTCTGTGGGATATTTCCACTGGAAGGACTCGAAGACCTGCTGCCGGTCTGAGTCCACACCGCTTTCAGAATCAAATTTACACCCCTCTCCTCTGCACCACCACACAGATCGGAGGTGGACTTCCAGAGGTTTTCAACAGCAAGTAAACAACACACTGGCTGTGGTATCATAGGCTTGACTCATTAGCTGCATCCGAAGGTGTCGGACCAGGTGGCAGACAGACTGACATGTCTGGGGAGCAGTGGATACAGAGGCACATCCACAACCATCCACAGTGGGAAGAAAAACTCTGTTTTTGAGCGAATGCAGGTGGAGAAAAAAAACAGTGGGTTTGAAGCTTTGACCGTCAGAGCATCGACTTACACAGAAGAAACCCAGGTCTGGAGAGAGAGGTGCAGTGGTCTAATATTAGGGCTTTTAACCGGAGAGCAGAGGCTAGAGGCTACGAATGCTGTTTGACCAACTGATGAGAGATGCCTCATATTCTCCATCTGTCTAGTGAAACTTGGAGTTAGAGTTGAATACATGTTTTCTTTACAGCGGACATTTTGTACTGTCAAAACCAAGAAAGAAGCTTCAACATAAGCCCACTGACCTCCACCACTATCATCGTCATATACAACCCCATCTATTTACAGCCATGCAATGTTCATGTCTAACTGCACTCAGTAGACTAGATTACCTCAGCCTGTGATGCATCATATTCCTGTGTTAGAGCATCTTTGATCCAAGTAATCAAGATTCATTCAAATATCTGAACGTTTTTACAGGACAATACAAATTATGTCCAACATATAAAATAAAAAACCTCCACCGTGGTATAATCCAGCTGTACTGATGCTACAGACTGAACACTGTTGCCCTCTTGTGGTGAAATAGCAACATAATTTTGTTCTCATTGGGGATTTTATGGAATTAAATAAAGACACATTTTGAAAATCAAAGACAAATTAAAACTGGCTATAGGGGAAGTGTTTCTACAAAAAGAATATGATATGGAACTCATGTTGATCGCTGTAATACTGGGAGTCCACAAGAAATAAATTAGACATATGTGACCATTTATGAAAAAGTTGTGTTTTTGTATGACAGTTGTAATGCTACCACTGGGCTGCCATGATACAGTCTAACTCTGGGGACCCACATGAGTCATGCAAGAAGCTATGTAAAAACTGAAATATTATAGACAACTAAAGGTCAGTATGTAAATGTGTCACAGAGCATTTAAAGGAGGAAACTCAGCTCAAACACAGACGTCCATATCTGTACACAGAATTCAAGGTGAGAGCTCCGGTTGTTAACTTTATATCAACAACACGTCAACATAATGTTCACATAGCTACAGCTGCATCTGCTGCAGCAATGCATCACAAGAACTGGGAGCTGTTTATAACACCAGTAAGCTATCATGCAGTAGTGTGTTTATGTTAGCATGCTGTGTGTGAAACAGCGTCTCCACATTAATCGGATTCGGTAGCTTTCTCTAAAATCTGGTACTGAGAAGTGTTATTGGTACTGGTGCAGATTGTTAAATCTCTGGTATTGTTACTACCCTAAACACTCATGTATGTTGCTCTTTAGATCACAGTGAATGGAGTGGGCGAGTCCTGTGAGAAAAAGTCTGACTTGCATTTTGTATTTGCAGCAGAAACTAATGATGTCCACATATGAAAGCTCACGTTCTGTTATTTACAAATAAATAAATAAATAAAAATCTCCTTGGCTCCTCGTGTTACTCCAGTAGTTAAATGAGAGAGGAGGAGACGTTTTTTTTTCTGATGGAGAGCCCACTCTGTTTTCCAATTCTCTTCAGAAAGCCACACGACTACATTATCTTGTTTATCCAGACAGCACGAAAGAGCGAGCACTGACAGAGATTTGTCCTCTATAAAGTCAGCACCGGTGTCAGCTCGATATTTATAGCTATTCACAGTCTGAGAGAAGAGGACAAACCTGGAAAAAAAAACCCATAAAAAACATCCTGGACCAAAACTATTGTGGTTTGATGTTGAAATAAAGTAGAAATACACACAGTGTACAGGGGGGTGAAGATGAACTGATACAATGATGCAAGTGCGTCAGTCCATTTGCTCATGAATCAATATAAATGTTGTCTGAATGGGACGATGGCCCCATTTTAAAGTTATTAATCAGCCAACTGAAGCACAGCAATAGTCGCACAGTGATGCAGGACCTTGCTTAAACCAGAGTTAATGTTACAGTGGGAAAAACTTGTTTGACTACACCAACACAATTCACCCTCATGTTTTCATATTTCTCCTCCTATACAAGTGTGTCCTGTCAAAGTGAGACACCTGGACATGTCTGTGTGAGACAGACTGAAGATTATATTTCATGATGTCAAAATATTTGTTCATACAGAAAGTAGTTTTTAGTCTCTGTCTGCTGCAGAGGTAATAAACACAATGACACATTTGTTTTCCATTTTTTCTGCTGATGCCATAAAATAACAAAAATAATAGGGATTCCTTGGTGATTTATAAAGTACCGTATTTTCCGGACTACTGAGCGCACCTATAAGCCGCTATTGAATTTATTTGAACAGTTTCATGTGGTCCACTCTGACCGGGTCTGATGTGACGACGCTAAATGTATCGGCGGCACGGAGCTTGCTAGCTTGTAAAAAGAAAATGAGCTTTGTGCCGCCGATACATGAGAAACACCGGTGTTTAAGTTCGGAAAAAAGTAGCGGCTTATAGTCCAGAAAATACGGTATATACCCACATAAAGGCCCAGTGAATTCCAACTATTAACACTTCTCTAGAACTGTCCTATATTATTTTGTAATGAAAACAGCAACATGAATGACTACTTTATGCATTCTTCATCAAAGCCCCTTCATCTAGATACACATCGGATCATCACATCCCTACTAATGAAGTATTTTCTTGTGAGTTTTCATATATATTTCATAAACGTACTGTCTACATGTGTTTTACTTGAGGATACTTTTGATCCATTTTCTGCTGCCATATCTGCCAAAGACTTACTCTTCATCTGTGTAGATGACCTCTGAACTATAGTATGTTTTTAATGAATCCACATTAGAAAGAAAATATCAGCAAAATAATTTGTGATGAGAGGCTGAGTCCTGGCAGCCTGACAGCTCAGCCTGTTCCTCAGCAATGAGAGACTCTCATATGTTCCCAACTCTTCGAATGCCTGCTGTCTGTTTGGAATTAGTCTCCATGGCAACGGACCAGACCGTCTGGCTTCGGCATAGCCGGTGCTCATGAAGTGAAGTGGTGTGTTACGATAATAGCCATCGGAGAAGTAAGACCTGAAAATACGCTTCGCAAAAAGGATCCTTGACGGACTCGGCGACTGCAATTTCAGCTAAGCCCCCTTCTCACCTGGAGGTGTTTATGCAAGATGAGGAGGATCAACAGCGAGCGCCAGCACACTGAGGAGCTCACACTGGAAACTTGATTGTAAATATTTGTGAAGTAGCGAGACAGAGCTTTATATGAAATCTGTGTTGGATGAGACGAGCGAAGCTGTATGAGGTAATGAGTTCTGTGTCTCACCTCGGGACACTGTGGGACTGGCTGGCCTCCCTGGATGGAGTCTGAAGCCTCTCTTCTGTGCTCAGTGCCTGAGGTCCGAGCCCCCCTCCCGCTGTCCG
>OOFC01050917.1:20267-76504 GCA_900323345.1 Pseudochromis fuscus
GCCTGCCTTGCCTCAGCCGCGTTTCCGATACAGAAAACAGTCCCTTTTCTGTGTAGCCATCAGGCAAAGCAGGAGAAAGTTGATGAAGTAATCTTCAGAATTCTACTGTTGTGACGTCACAGAAAGCAGCTTGAAGAGTGTTTCAGGTGAGAAATCAGTTGTTTTTACTTCAAATATGTTGCTGTACAGTGATGAGGCAATGACAGCAGGGAAATATTTGTACCCGCAAGCTGACAGTCTGCATGGTTATAGTCAGAATAACAAGTTTATACTATATGGGGAAAACACTAAATAGATCTGTTCAATGTACAATAACAGCACTTTACTTGAACATTGAATTTTTATTTAAAAAACGTCAGCTGAAAAAAAACGTGAGCTCTGGCCATAGACTGTATAATCTTCATATACAGTTTAAGTTTAATATTCTGAATATGTTCCTAAAATTTGATTCAATTAGTGACAATTAATTGTTAAACAAAGCATTGGTTCTGTAATTTAAAAAATATATATACATTAAAATTTTAATGTAAACAATATTTTATTTATGGAAAATTACTGTATTTTAGTTATTGTTTGTTAAAATCTGCGTATGTATTTACTTATTTGTAGCCATGCTTGCATCCTGTGTCTGATGCTGCTAAATCAATCTTAAGACATATTTTTTTCAGAACACAGTACACGTTCATTGTTGATGAGCAGAAATGTCTGCTATCTGTGTACTTTACCAGCATCCTGCCAAAAAAAGACCTCCACTCCTCCATCTTCTCAATTTATTGAATCACTTCTTCCTTTCCTTCATGTGGTGGACCTGTGCTGCTTGCCTCAGCACATCGTAGCTTAACACCTTGCCTGTCTGAACCTCACTCCTGCTTTGCCAGCTACTGACACACACTGATGCTGTAATTAGGTGTGGGTGGTACGGTGCAGACAGATATCATTAACGTTCTGGGACAGCTGACAGCCGAGCTCGACAGCATCAGCCCTGTCTGCAAGATAAAGGAGGAATCTGTAATTCAAGTTCAAAAAAAGATTAACCCTTCACATTGTACAGCACATTTAGCCTGTCACATCCTTTATTGGCACATAAGGAACTCTATTGTTTGGATAAAACCCCAGTGATGAGGCAAGCACATCCTACACGTGTTTCTCTAATGTACGTTAATGTGTGTCTATATTACACAGGGTGAACAGAAGTTGCCCTAATATGAAATTCCATATTTATCTGTGTTTAACATTTGATCTTGCATGGTACAATTGCTATTACCTCGGCACACACAGTGAGATTTATGTGACAGGTTTACCAGCAAAGCCCCTGTTCCAACACCACATCATATTTTCTCGCTCGTTTCTTTTCGCAGGACCTAAAATGTAAAGTTATAGTTGCTGACAGCATTAAATTCTGGATGTAATAGAAATAATTGATGACTGGCTATTTATGGGGGATGAGACCAGTCTGGCGGGACAAGGTCAGAGATGTGATTTACAGGACTGTGCCTGGAAAACGAGAGAGGGGGAAAAAAAAAAAAAAAGAGCAGGTCCCTGTGCCCCGGAGTAGAGGAAGTGTGATGTTTGCATTGAGTGCGAACAAGGTGAATCACAGCTGCTGGAAACAGAACACAGTGTGACTTTATCCGGTGTTACCGACACAATTAACTGCTGAGCTTGATTAGCGCTTACACGTTTCTGCAAAAAAACACAAAGATGAAACTGCAGGTTTTGTAATATATCCTGAGGGTTTTTTTTTTTTTCTTGTATCAAAGACTACTGCAGTGTATTTCCATCAGCTTCAGACTAAACAGCTGGAAGAGCTAGTATGTCATCTGTTTTAATAAGGTGCACTTTGTAGTGTCACTTCAAGTGGGTTGCATTAACGCCTTCATCGCCCTATAATTAGCAAGACATCATTTTGCACAGTGGGTTGTTCAGCGGTGTCTGCAGAGGCTGGTTACTGCTGAGCTGATTTGATGTTGTGCGTCACTATCACCTGTGTGAGGGAGTTAAAAGTGAGGGGGGGGTGAATGAGGCTGGGAGGTTGGTTGGGAGTGAAAGTGGCCCTGAAGCTTGCGCAAATGCGTTCCTTGAGGGGAGGATGATGTGATAAATGCCAAGTGTACCTGTACGTGTGTGCAGCTGCATATTTCATGGTTAGTGACCGGAACACTCTTCCCTCTTTGAACAGATGTTTCAAACAAATCCCATGGATTAGGAAGAAGTAAGTGTTTGGACAAGCAACAATTAGATGAACACTCATCGCACCCTGAAGAGGAGGAGGGTGGATGAGGTGTGTTTACATCACATTAACAGTGCAGGTGCAGTGGGAAAGGACACAGCAGTGTTGCCGTGCATGGTTGTGCTGGAAAAAAAAAATGCGGCAATGAAGAAGCATCCTATGGTGCTGACCGTGGTGCTGAACCCACAACTTTTAGAAGGTGCATTTATTATCAGTTTCTATAGGGACCTGTGGTGTGCCTGACACTAAACAGTGTGTTTATAGTCAGGGTGCTCTCTGTGCTGCTGCTGGATTATATTTAACTACAGCTGGGTGTCAGTTACCTTCACAGCAAGAGTCTGACATTATAAAGTCTGATAGGAATCAGGTGTTTTTGCAGTCTCTACCCATCCTTGTCTTTATATAGCAACAGGTCTGCTATCAGTACAGGAAATTACCACTGACAGAGAAACTCATTTTCAAAATAAAAACCATGTTAAAAAAACAACAACAAAAAAACAAACAGTGTTGCTCTCGTGCAGGCCATGACGACTTAAGCCCACTCATATTGTTTTGTGGAGATTTTCTCAAGTCATTTTAACGAGACAAATGAAGTGTCCCACTGGATATAACAAATCGCGCCCAATCGAGAGAAACTCGATTACAAGTTGTCCAGCCGCGTTCCTGAACACAAATCGGATTTGAATTACTTTGCGGATTAATCACGCTGGCAGGAGATTGCGGAGTGGAAATGCCACGGGGGGGTATTATCATAGGTGGTGGCATGGAAGTATCATCCATCATAAAGCAGCAGGCTCCGTGTCTCCTTAAGCAACCTCTGATCACTGCAGAGTAAGACTAATTACAAAGAGGGAATGTTTTCCGAGCAGCACCAACGCTCTGACAACACGGAGACGACGTCCCTTTACGCACCGCACCGCGTCTGAAAATAAAGCTGTTGCTCGCGTGAAGTGCGGGAGAAAAACACGCACACAAGTCTCCCACACGCCAGGGAAAGGCAGCGTTTATCATCCGATCGGACTCAGTTTCCCCCTTCAGACCAGTGTGTGGTTCATTCCAGCGCGTCTGTATCCTCAGTGCGAGGTGTGTTGCTGCTGCCATCCACACTGAGCCAGGCGCTTCAATCACTCCGCTCACACAGCTGCAAAGTGAATTTCCAAGGCGAGATAAAGACCATCAGAGAGCATCCCGTGCAGGACCTCTTTATGCTGTACTGTTAATGGGGTGAGTTCCTTATTTTCCCGATGTGAATCAATGGCCGCCGAGTTTTCTTTTCTAATGTCTTGTGACTTGTCAGGATGTCTTCTGAGATGCTGTGTAACAAGTGTCTTGGTTGATCATCATCTGTGAACAGATAGGAAGCCTCATGGGACACGTGTTAAAGTTGTTATTCAGGAGAGTGTTTAATCTCTTGGAAACTGCGATTTTTAATAATTAAACCACACTTAAATGTAGTTTCCCCCCACACACACATACACAGTGCAGTGGTTTGTGTTGCATCAATTCTAAAGATGAATGCACAGCACAGTCTGAAGGTTTGCTTTTGTGACTTAACATCAAAGTCAGAGGACACATCTCCATATACCTTCCCTCCATTCAGCTGCAGATGTCAGCCTCAGGGACTCTCCTTGGAGAAAATTGTGTAACAAATGAGCGTACAACAGTTTCAGAATGGAAATCCTGGCACAAAGACAACATCGTTCACACTCTTGCAGCTTGATTCCCATGGCTGTGGCAGTGTGTTTGGACACAGTGATAAAATGAAATTGAGATGTCTAAGTACCTTTTTTAACCTATCTCTGGAACATTCAGTGCTTTGTTGGATTTTTTTTTTTTTTTTTTTTACCAGCAGGTTGCGTGTAGAAAAAAAAGGTCACAGCACCGGCAAATGACTTTTCCTCCTTTGAAAAATGTACATTATGATCTAGATAGTGACACGCAATAATTGCAGCACAGAAAACTTATCTTAAAGAACCATGCAAGTTGAAATAATGAAACATAAATCGAGACCTCTGCACCATCTGCAGTGTTTCTCTTTCACAAACCCAGAGAGGACCTGATGCTGGTGATGAATTTGCTCATTTTTCAAATAATAATGAAATATAAGCTGTGTGAGGAAATATCTCTCTTCTGCAGCCCTGGTCAGGATCATTAAAATTCTCTACTCATGTAACTGTCACTTTCACCTTTGTGCTCTTACTAAGAAGTTAAAGTGTACAGACCCTCTGATAGGTAATGAGATGTTAATCACCCTCTGTCCTTGCTTAATTTCTCACAGTTAAATAAAACCCCCACGAGGATCTCAAGCAAATGTACCCAGTGAACCAGCTGGCACTTGCAAGGATCAACACAGTGACAGACATGAAAATACTGGAGTCGGTGGATGTGAATCCTTGTCTATCTTGCTGCCTATCAGCGTCTCCTTCATCTCTCCTCTGTCTCATATGCATATATACATTTGCATGTTTTTTTTTCCCTCCTCTCTTGTGTGACTGCCTTTTCACAGAGTGAGTGACAGCTGCCTGTTCAGACACCTGGCCTGTGATGTCAGCGGAGAAATTGTAGGATTGCTTTGCTGAATGCCGCATGTTTGATTGCCTCTTCCCTTCATAACGGTTGTCCAATTTCATGGCTATTAAGCTTGTTAATAGGAGCGGGGAGAAGAGAGAGCGCAGAGCCTATTGGTGTGCTTTGCCTGGAACCTTTGATTAGAGGGCAGGGATTGTGATGCTAAGAGACAGTGTCACATGTCACTTACATACAAGCAGCTGATAGAGACATGGCTTGTGCTGTTATTACCCGTCAGGCCTTATTGATGAAGCCCTGCGACTGATAACAAGCGCATCTGTCCGACACGACCCCATATGTGTGTAAAAGCATTAATAAATAACGCGTTTCACCTGAAGTTGTGTATTGAATTTTAGGTTTTCTTCAAGCAGAAAAGCAAACACAACCTTGGAAATTTGGAAAATATCAGCCTGATTTATTTATCAGATTAATTTTTAGTAATATAGCCATAAGTAATGTTGTCAGAGGCTGAACAGCCACAAGAATATGATGCTATTGATTAAATCCCGCAATTGAAATCAAACTTAATTAGAGCCAATTATTTCAACGCTATTATATGCATCAGTTATACTCATTATGGACACTTCGCCAGTCTGAGCTAGTCTTCCAGATCCTCTCAATGTCACAAGAGGAGACATGCAAAATGTATGATTGTGTTTAATATTTAAAATTACGGGTAAAACTCCACTTTAAAGACTCGGCTGTGGTAGACACGCGGGGTCAAGCTAAGAAACTGTGATCTGTATTTTTAAAAAGCCTGGGAGGGTTGTTAGAAGTAGACTGGGTCTTAAGAATACGCTACAATGCAATGTGAATGTATAAATAAGAAGTTAGGATTAATGATTAAAATGAATGTCTTATCAGATTGTTAAATCAGGCACATCTGAATATGTTTTCCAAAATATGATGCATGAAATCATTATTGCCCCCAGTGATGCTGCAAAAAATAAATAGATGCTTCTGCGAGTCAGATGGGTCTTGGTTATGTATTCTGGACAAAAAAAAAAAAGAGATGGATTCCTAATGTTAGTCAAATGCTTTTGCATATTTTTTTAATTTAAAGTTTGTAGTTAATGCGGCGGCTGAAATCACACAATTGATTATTAATATAATGATTCCACTTGTAATTCAGCTGGTTTCTATATTTATACTGTTACAAGTTGTAAAGATCCGTGCTAGACTTTGCAAACACTCAGCTGTCAGAGTGTAAGAAGTGGCTGGTGATTTGAGATTCATTGTTTCTGCACTGTTGAACATTGTGTAGTGCAGACTGTGCAGCTTGCTGAGCCTCTCCTGTGAATGTATTGATAGAGCTGGCATGTCAAATCGTTAATTTTCCAAGCCTGAAAAGGAGACAGTCTTATGTTAATACAGTGTAAGTAACAAATGCCTCTCTCTGCAACGACTTAAAACACATTACTTCACAATACTTAACAGAGGATTCTCCCTTTTGGACATTAGACATTCCCCAATGAGTCTACAACAAAGACTCCACTTAAAACTATTCATTTTGCAATAGAGGGCCGACTTTGATGCAAATCAAAGGACAGCAGTGGGATGATGAAACTGAATATTTATGGTCTTTCCCTGAACCAGAGATGTCCCAGAGTACTTTTGAGCCTTTTAAACAGCAGATGAAATTGCACTTGAAAGTTGTTGGCAGGTTGCTTGACAGCTGAAATGAGAAACTCAAGTGCTTTTTACTATTGTGAGCAAATCACTAAACTACTTCTCCTGTCAAGGGCAGAGCTATGCATGCTGGGGCATTTACACACTGGCACAAAACCAGCAGTAGAAGTTATTAATTTTATAAGTATCTCCAACCTTTAGTGCATATTGATGATGGTAATACATAACGGCATTAAAACATTGTCTCTATCTGTCTCCCTGCATCAGCTGCCCCCAGAAACTGCCTCTGAACCGTCTTGGCCCTCGGCTGCGGGGCGGTGAGCAGCTACCATGACGTATCCCAACACCAGCACGCTGACAGCCAACCTGAGTGGGGCTCTGGACGGCCATGACTCCGGGGGAAACATCTACCGGCCCTTCTCCGTCTTCAGCGTGCTCACTCTCACTTTACTGGCCATGCTGGTGGTGGCCACCTTCGTGTGGAACCTGCTGGTGCTGGTGACCATCCTGAGGGTTCGGACTTTCCACCGAGTGCCCCACAACCTGGTGGCGTCCATGGCCATCTCAGACGTGATGGTGGCCGCTCTGGTCATGCCGCTCAGCCTGGTCCACGAGCTGAACGGCCGGCTGTGGAAGCTCGGACGCGTGCTGTGCCAGGTGTGGATCTCATTCGACGTGCTCTGCTGCACGGCCAGCATCTGGAACGTGACCGCCATCGCCTTAGACCGATACTGGTCCATCACCAGGCACCTGGAGTACACACTGAAGACACGCAAAAAAATCTCCAATGTCATGATCGCGCTCACGTGGCTGCTGTCCTCCATCATCTCCTTGTCGCCGCTCTTCGGGTGGGGGGAGACGTACTCAGAGGGGATGAAGTGCCAGGTGAGCCAGGAGCCGTCCTACACGATCTTCTCCACCTTTGGAGCCTTTTACCTCCCTCTTTGTGTGGTTCTGTTTGTTTATTGGAAGATCTACAAGGCTGCCAAGTTTCGGATTGGCTCTCGCAAGACGAACACAATCACACCCATGGCTGAGGTGATTATCAATTTTCTTCTTTAAAACAAAAACAAAACTCCTCTTCCTTTTAAGGCACTATATCATTATCCTCCATTTCCTGTATTAAATGATGACTACGCCTCCTGCCCCGACCTGCAGATATGGGTTGCTATGCAATTATTTATTATTTTGGCTGATGAGCTGTTCATCAGTAATCAGGAGAACATAAGTATCCAATGTATGAGCATAAGGACAAATAATTGAAGCCATCTTGCTCATCACCACCAGCTTGTTAATGTGCATAGGCAGAAGGTAGAGGGCTATAAATACCCCCTCTAGCATCTTTAATAGGCCGCTGCACCTTCCGGGCTTTGGTGTTTCACTAATCAGCAGACAAAAAGGTCTCGATCTATTTAATCAGAGATATTTCCTGTGTTAAAACTCAGTCGCACACACTTTTCACCCACAACTTGAAAAAAAACAAACTAAAACATGCAGCGATAAAACACTGAACTACTTTTAGACATCTTAGAGCAGACAGCTTTTTCATTCACCTGTGAAAACCATGCAGCGCCTGATGATTGCAGAAGGTATTTCACAGAAAAACATTTTTTTTTCATTTGTGCAATGTGTGTAATTTCCACAAATCCTCAAAACGCCCCTTTTGTCATGCAAGTGTGGCATCAGTTGGCCTAAAATTAGGAGCTCGTGGTCAAGGGAGACCGCTTTCTAAATAAATTAGCCTGGTCTGCTGTTGCTTTGATGGACGTTTACGTCAAGTTTCATTACATAAGCAATCATTCTTGCAGCTGTAGCAATTATACTCAATGTGTTTTATTAGAGATTTTGCTTTCCACAGACATACCCAGAACTTATGGTTGCAATATACGTGTCTCATTACCCAGGCAAAGTTGATTCCCATTATTTTCCAAGCACACACCGAGCACTGTAAAGTGTCTGCACAAAGCTGCGATTTGAGTGGTGGCATCAACATCCAAGATAATAAACCTCCAGCACTGCTTCATCAAAAACACCCACTCAAAGACATTAAGACACACACACAGATATCCACATGGCGCCAGAAATAGAGTGTATTGATAGGTATAATGCACAGCTTCCTGACCTAGTTGCACAAATAGTTCTCTAGTAAAAGTTTCAGGAAATGGTTCAAGTCACTAAAAGTGTAAAATTCTCTTTTTTTGTGGACATTCAAATAAACACAATGTAGCAACTGTACAGACTTTAGCTGTGAGTGTGTGTGTGTGTCCAACCCTAGTCAGACCTCAACAGTTTTTTCTGTTGTTACCTTCGAGTCTCAGTTAATTTCTTCTGTGCAGACTCATGAAGCAGCTTCATCAAGTCTCAGGATAAGTGCTTCGTTCTCGCTCAAACAATTTGCACACATATATCTTTCCATCATTTCGTCCTGACTGGAAGTCTCTGCTGATTGCTTGTCAACCTCGTGCTGATGACATGACTCCAACTTATTGATTCTTGTTCACCAGAAAAAAAATACTTTCATTACATAATTCCTTATAAAGACACTTTATCTTTTCGTATTTTGGTTTATATATTAAGTATTGGCTTTAGAGTTTTTGTACAGCTGTTTCCCACTGCTCAAAGTCAGTAATGGTATAGTATTCATCATCTCAAAGCTGAAAAAGATATTTCTCAAAATGTAAACTATTCCTGTAATCTACCGTATTTTCCAGACTATAAGCTGCTACTTTTTTACGACGCTTTGAACCCTGCAGCTTGAACACCGGTGTGGCTCATGTATCGGGGGCATGAAGCTCGTTAGCTTTTTACAAGCTAGCAAGCGCCATGTCGACGATACATTTAGCCTCGTCACATCAGACCCGATCAGAGTGGACAACATGAAACTGTTCAAATAAGTTCAATAGCGTCTTATAGACAGGTGCACTCAATAGTCCGGAAAATACGGTAGTAGTTTTGATTGTCGAAATTTAGATGAGTCAAAACTCAGTGATCTGATCTGCACTGAAGTGTCCATTTTTAGCTACCAAACCATCTCACACATAATGTAGAGATGTCTCAAAAACATTTCGACCAACAGCAATATGCTTTTAACTTCTGGCCTCTCCTGGAAATGGATTTGCTTCAACTGTCTTATCACTTTTAGGCCCCACTGACCTGTATTGATTCAACTTAATTTACTCCAGAGTGAACAAGTCAACCTCATCCAGCTGCTGGTTCTGGTTTAAAGCTTCATCAGAACAGAACAGAGCAGATTGTTACCCAGCATCCTTTGCTTCAGGCACGTTTAGAGCGATGATTTGTCCTCATAAAAGCTGTGACCTGGGTGATAAACCAAAAATAAAGTCAGCCTTGAGCTGTGCTAGGCAACAAATAGGAAAAGGAGAAAGTCAGCAGATAAATGTTGACATTTTCTTTTTTTTTCCTCTTCCTGGCTGCGCAGTGTGTTTGTGAAATGGCACAAAGTGGTGCTGCTGGAAAATGCAGATTAAGACACAGCTCCAGCTTTATATACTCGTGTGTGTATGTGTGTGTGAAATGAAGGAATATGCTCTGGCTTGTTGATCCACCTGTTGATTCACGCTCCTGTTCAGCAGCCTATAATCCATCTTTTGTTGAGCAGCCACAAAATTTCCACCTCAGTAATTGCCTCTCTGTGGCCTATATTGTTAGCGATGTTGCTTTTCTCACTCCGGAGCTAACCAGGTTTGTCTGATTTATTAATGAATCAATAGAGCAACTGATTTATTCTCTGATCGGCTGCCTCCTAGGTGAAGGAGGAAACACAGCAGCCCCAGATGGTGTTTACCGTGCGCCACGCCACCGTGACCTTCCAGACAGACGGGGACACGTGGCGCGAGCAGAAGGAGAAGAAGGCGGCGCTGATGGTCGGCATTTTGATCGGTGTGTTCGTCCTGTGCTGGATCCCCTTCTTCATCACCGAGCTCATCGTGCCGCTGTGCTCCTGTGACATCCCTCCGATCTGGAAGAGCATCTTCCTGTGGCTGGGCTACTCCAACTCCTTCTTCAACCCGCTCATATACACCGCCTTTAATAAGAACTACAACAACGCCCTGAGGAACCTCTTCTCCCGGCAGCGCTGAGCAGCTCTGGCGGACACACTACACCAGCACCCATCACTCCATCATCCCTCAGATGGATGGAAAAAACAAAAACCTCGACAAGTGTTTTTTTAAATGTTGTGTTTATGAAAGAAGTAACCTCACAGCTGAACTGAGACAAGAGCTACTGTATCTACAAAGAGTAGACTACATTAGTTGTGTTGTGGCAGCAGTGGATACAGTGCAGTCCACATGTTGGTCTTTTTCTCCTCTCTGTAATTTCAGGCCTATTAGGGAGAACGACATGTTTACTCCCATGGAAACAGCCTCATCATCATGTGTGAGGCTGCTGGGAATGAGAGTACAACTGGGAGATTTTTACATTTTTTGTTAAGAAAAATCTGTTAGAACTGAACAAAATGAACCTCATAAATAATTAACCGAGAACCGACTGTGGATTCGGTGCTGAAAGAGACATCAAAATGCTCATAGTAGATGTGATTTCAAGCCAAAAAGGATAACAGAAGAGATAGATTGTAAGAGCTGGGTGAAAAAATGAGGTCTCCACCTTATAGTTAAGTCCACTGGTATCACAATTTATTCACACGTTTGTAGATAAATGTGCATTGTGTCCTGATGTTATACACTAATACATCTACACACTCCCCAAGAAAATCGAAGTTATTATTTCCCTGCTCTTTGGGTAAATGCTTTGTTGAGGAACAGCAGCCGTAAATGATCACATCTCACTCCAGCTCCAGTAACTTTCAGATACAGAAGATACGTTGGTTGGTGTAAAATTACTCAAAACATCGTGACAACAATGGATTCACCCGCCTGAGATAGAAAATAGGGCCAGGTGTTACCTCTATGTGGAGAAAAGTATAATCCATGATATTATATGGTAATAGGGGTGTTATGTAAGTGTTAAGACACAAATCATCATCACTGGTGTAATGATGTTTTTCAACGTGTCTTTTATTGTATGTCTCCCCCCAGAATCTCACATTTCTGCTAAAAGTGTTCACCAGCTTAGAGTCAGTCAGGAAATCCTTATTTTTATGTAATATACTGTAATGTAATGAATTAAGCACGAGAAATTGATACTCTGCGAACAGTTGTGCTACATGTAAGCGAGCTGCAGGTGGAGAGTAATGATCTTTCTATGTTTGTTTGTTTACTTTTAAAGGGAGTAAACATAGACTGTGTATAGAAATGGACGATCGGGTCTGAAAACTGAGGCCAGTGCAGATGTACAAAAAAGAGCCACTAGATGCTGCTTCAAAAAAACTCCCCATTTTCAATAACAAAATACTCAGTTAATACATTTGTCTTCATTCTGATGTCACTAACTAAAGTCAATTCTTCTTATTATTGATCTGGTGGTCCACCTGGAAGAAAAAGTAATAAAATTAGACTTTAAAAAGAGGAATATTTAGGGGCGTGGTTAGTTTGATTGACAGGTCTCCAATCAGACCAGACCTCAACTCAAATTTCATACACAGTGGACAGTGTCCTCAGGCCGCCCGTCTCCTCACTCCTCCCTTCATGTCCAGTTAACCCTTTAATCCCTAGCGTGTCGTCGGCGACAGGTCTGCACATGCATCTTTGGATTATTGTAATTATGTCACGGTTTGCGCAATCAAAAAAAATTCAACAGTTCTGGAAAGTTGTTGCACTTTACAGTGAATATAGTGTCATTACGGTAATTTCAATAGCACCTCTCCCAGAAGTCAGCAAAGTAGCTGATATACTATATACTACATGTTGTAAAAGTGTAATAACAGTGAGGATGAAACAAGAATAGGAGAAAAAACACTAGTGAACAAAAACACTGCATGGATGTTAGATTTCGTATGTTAAATTTAAATTTGAAATCAAAATAAACATAAAAAGTCCAGGTGGAAATTTGCAGGCTCGGGTGTTAAAGGGTTACGGTCACTTCCAGTTAACTACCAACATGGTGATGTTCAAATACAAAACTCCTGGCTTCAAATGTGAGTCCACAAACCAGCGGCGGACGTCACATTGTCCTTTCTGTAAACAGTCTATGGGAGAAAATTAAGTCTTATGTCTAGTGAAAACAATGTATCTCCATATTTTTAATTTCCCCAATGAACTGAAGGGTTAAGTTTTAGTTTAGCTTGTTTGCATGCTAATGTTTTCTAGATAAGTTATAGAAGTTTCTAAAAAGCTCCTGAAAACTTTAGCCACACATAGTTTTCACAAGACAAAAATAACAGACAAGAATAAAGAACATTTTATTTTCTTGCAAAATTTTTAGACTACCTGAACTCTACCTGACCTCAACCTCTTACCTTGATTTGCACTTTATTATCAAGTATAACAGAGTATATCAACTATAGTATATAAAGAGAAAGAAACACAATGTGTGATGTAAATTGTCCCACCAGTTGCTATGGTGGCTCCAATGAAAATATCCTGTGGCAGAGAAAGAAGTGCATGCAGCCAAAAAGAGAAAAACTGTGATTGCTACTGTTACGTCCCTCCTGATATGGTATAGAAATGGATAGTACTTGTTGACTGATATGAGTCAACAGCATTTTGTAGGATCCACTCATATTAAAGACTTCTTACTGCTCCTGAAATTACCAGAGGTCGGTATCAAAACCATCCTGCGCCCCTCTTCTTGTGAGTGAAGATCCAGCTCAGAAAATGCAAAATGTCTCAGAAATGTGTTGTTTAACATTTATTTCTGTTTTCATTTCTTCTTCTTTAAAAAAAAAAAATGTGAACCTCCTGTCGAGGTATTTCTTGGAATTTCATACTTGTATTTATACTTTAAAAATGAACATAAAGTTAATGGGATTTTGAATTGTCCATCATGTTTAAGTGTGTCGGTGTTTTTCCAGTGTGTGCATGTTTTATTCCATAGAAGCTTTGGATGATAAAATACCAATAAATAAGAACTTAATTTGTGATAAAGGGCGTCAAGTTTGCAATGTTGATCAGCCGCAGGTTGGCACACTGCCTGCCTGGAGTAATTTATTCATAAAGGTGAAAAGAAAGAAGGAGTGGGAGAAATAAATTTGTGTTTTAGTTTTGGTAAGAATTCATTTTTATGATGATCACTGCTCAGCCACTGGAGGTCATTTTATAAACAGGCATTGGCAGTTCCTATCTATTTCTGGTGCCACTGCCAGCATGCACATTTAAGAGCCAGGAATGAGTCTGCTGCTGTTCAAGGGAGCATATCCATCCATGTTTTCAGGGGGAAGACAGCATGCATTAAAATGTGGCTTGGCTAAACTGACTTAGGATTAGAAAACCAGAAGCCTCTGGCAAGGAAAACCTGCGCTTTAGCTCGAGAGTTTTACAGGAATAGATGCAGCATACCGCCTCATGACACATGCTTAGTGATCGAATATTTACGCCCTTCCTACACTTCAGGAAAAATATTACAAACGCTACAATCTGTGGGCTAATACAGGATGTAAATAACTGTACTGTAAAATTACTGAATGGTAATGGGTGAACTGCATGTGGTGCAGAGTGAACAGACAGGAAAAGATGTCCTGCACTGCCTCCTCTCTCTTATTTTGACAACAAAGCGAGCTCAGTCTCTTCCTGTCTGAGGCGACATCCACCGTGTGACTCTGTTGTCGTTCCACTTGTTATTCTGCAACAGCTCAGTTTTATCCAAACAGAAGCTGCACAGCAGGACTGTGGAGAAGAGGATCCTGGTGAGCGTATGTATGGATGTGTGATCTGAATGAGTGCATCCTGCTCACTTCCTCCACTCCACTCCACGCTTGCTTTTAATTTAGGTTCTCGGGGCAAAACAGAGGTGATTGTAGGAGAATGAAAAATTGGAAATTCTAAAATACTCCAGAGGAGATACAAGCCGATAAATCTTTCTTTGCCTCAAGACAGAATTGGGATGGACGCTGCTTTACTGGATTTTTCTTTCATATTGGAGCAGCCGGGCTCTGCAGAAGTGCTGGGTTGAACCAGAAAAGCAGAAATTTATTGAGGGATGTTATTTTCTCTGTGTTTATCTCAAAGTATATACACTAATTAAATAAGATTATGCGGTATCAAAATACTGATAAATTTGATTAATAATGAGTTGGCAGATTTTATATTTTCAGCACATTTCGTATGTACAAAAAGTGGTCAGTTTATGCCTTGTAAAAACCTGCAATCTGGATATTAATAATTAATGACTGTGCACCTTCACCACTTGGAAACCAAAGTCATTGCAATTATTTTTCCAAACACAAACCTTCACTAAGGCATAACCCAGCTGTTTTGATGTTATAACCTGAACACTGTTACTCTTCTGTAGTGAAATCACAGCACGATCTTCATAAAACATTTACTCATTATAACAGATTGAGATGTTTGTAGATGTTTTGTTCAGATAGCATTACATCCTCTGATCTTTGTTGAGTGAAACCATATCTGTCAAAACAAAACAAAAAAAATCCAGTTAACAGATGACATACAAGCCATTGCAGATGATAACCTAACGTCCTTGGTGGAGATCAGAGATTTATACCATTCAAAATATTTTCAGGCTGGACCAAAGCAGGTGACCGACCAGCAAACAGACTCCATGAAGCAAGAATAAATGTTCCTATAATTTAAAATGAACAGCTGTTTAGTGTATAATAAAACAGTTTTATTTTATGATGAAGCATATGGCGTGTGAGTATAAATACTACTTTAACAAAGTTTCCTTATATCCTGAAGAAAAGGCTGTAAAAAAAAGCACAGCAGTTAGTTTTGTTGTTGTTGTTTTTTGTGTAAATATACGTAACACCATCGCTTTCATTCCTTATGTTCTGCTACATTTTGAGTCCCCGCTCTCTTGTAACCCTTTAACTTTAATAACTGCCTGGCCATAAATAGTTAATGCAATGTATGCAGAAATCATCTCAAACAGATCCAGCAGATGCTGCTGTGCTACAGTGCCACCGATGAATTACGATAAGCCTGTGACATTTAAAGTGGAAGCACTGTGGACTACCTCCATCAGCCTCTAAAGCTTATTCTAAATAGTAACGCATCCTGTTAAGATAACACCAGCATCCTCCATGGGTCAATTTCACAATTTCTTTTAAAACATCCCATCCATGCACCCTAACAACAAAAAGAAGATTTTTTTTTTATTATTTTTATTATTGGGTTGGAATAAAAGACTGAAAAAAGCAGCTTTATCTTTTGTGTTGTCTGGTTGTCTGCATTTCAATTTTACACCCCGCTGGGCTTGGTTAAACCGACACAGACACGGTGAGAGAGCAGAGAGACCTTTGCAAAAAAAGACATTTTCACAGACAGATGAGTCTAAAGGCTGTTAATAGGGTGCTGGCTCCCGGTGAGATTAGGCAGGTGGCGTTGTAATTTCGAGATTTCGAGAAATCACAAGCAAACTAATTCAGGTGCTGATTGCTCAGAGTGGATAAAAGGGGAGATATGGGAAGTCTCACTACATGTTCATTAGGATGATAGATACAGATGTATACCAGCATAAATAAAAAACACATAAAACACAGAATCACACAGATAAAGAGGTTACAGTGTTGGTATTCAGTCATTCCAGTGCAGGGGAGTCGCAGCAGAAACAGGTGATTCCCTCGCTCTTCAACGTTTTATCAGTGCAGAAAAGATAAACCAACACTCGCATGCTCTGTTGCTATGGCATCAAGACAGTGAAAGAAAGCTCAGTACATATCTGTGAAGAGTCATTTAGGTTATATAGTGCTAAGTCAAAGACAGCAACATGCTCTGCTCCATGACTTCAATAAAGCCTGGAAAGATCTTGAACAAATCTGCTCACACTTGTGTAGAGAGGAAAAGCAGAAATATTGAGAAGCATGAGCTGTTTAGTGAATATTTCACCCACTGAAATCTAGTCAGGTTTGTGTCAGATCGAAAATGCTTTTGAACAGTTTGTACAAAAAGCACAGAAAATGTTATAGAAGCTGTAATGTTATGCCATAGATTGAATGGAGGAAGTGTGTGAAATATGACATGGCCAGTTGGTTTGTGGGCTGGTGTTACAGGTCTCCCATAAGCAAATAAGGCTCCTGTAGAAAACAGGAGAAACAATAACACAGACGCCAATACTTCACTTCAGCACAGCTTCCCTCAGCAGACTAAGGAAGTAAACATAGAAGTAAACAGAAGTAAACCACAATCTCAAGGAGAGTCCATGTGAGAAGCCAATGCACAACAGCGCCTCCTGCTGGCAACAACAGAAAGCTCATATTAAGGGTGGGCGATACTGGGAATTTTGGTATCGATGTGATACCAAGTAAATACATTGCTAGTATCGCCAATACTGATACTGATGCCAATACTTTTTAATTGGACTGTTATGGTCATTGAATAATTTTGTGATACTGCCTTTTGTTTGTTGATTATGATTATGATAAAACACATTACAAAGATTTTAGGCAAATAAACATGTTTTTTAGTTAACTAGCTACACAAAAGGGTTGTATATTTAGCCATTTTCATATTTCAGGTTTGAGATATATATCTTTATGTAAGTGCATATTTTTGAGTTCGGGTAAAATAATTACAATTTTTTCAACTGGCTGAATATATGATAATAGGTTAATTAGTTTGCTAAAATTGCCTCTCTGATGAACAATTACACTGTTAAAAACATTACTTAACGCTGGAGAATACCTGGATAGACAGACAGGCTTGGACTCCCAAGAACTCTGTGAGGAAATTTGAGTAATTTACTGGATGTATAGACTAGAAACTGCAACAAAAAGTATCGACCTCATCATGTTAGTATCGATGCAATACCGCTATCATTACTTGCTACTTGCTATCATTACTATCGATATTTAGATCGATATGCCCAGCCCTAGCTCATATGTTATTGGAGTTCAGCTTTGTAGCCTCACAACACAGCAATAATGGTGCTTTTCCACTGGTACCTACTCACCTCGCCTCAGTTTGTGGCGTGTTTCTGCTGGCAAAAAGTACCTGGAACTTGGTACCTGGTACTACTTTTTAGTAGCTCCTTTCCTGCGGTTCCTAAAAAAGTATCTGGTCAGGGACTAAAATGTTATGCCGCTTTTCCACTGGAACCTACTCGGCTCGTCTTGTCTCGGCTCAACTCGGCTTGGCTCGGTTGCGTTTGCGTCTTCTCTGTAACACGCAATCCTGCATGTTTTAGATGTTTCCCTCTTCCAACACACCTGATTCAAATGACCAGGATCGTTATCAGGCTTCTGCAGAGCTGGATGATGAGCTGATCACTTGAATCAGGTGTGTTGAAAGAGGGACACATCTAAAACATGCAGGATAGCGGCTCTCGGGGACCAGGATTGCAGACCCCTGGTGTAGCCGGTCATCAGGCGAAGGAGGAGAAAGTTGATGATCTTCAGAAGTTTACTGTTGTGGCGTCACAGAAAGCAGTTTGAAGATGTTTCAGGCGAGAACTGAGTTGGTTTTTTTCCAGATGGACCACCAGGTCACTAATAAGAATAACTGTATTCTCAGTCATAAATTACTGAGAATTTCATGATTGAAAATTAGTCAGTTGAGCCAAGTGTTTTTTGGAGCGAGCATCTAGTGGCCGACAGGAGTATTGCACTTGTCTGCATTGGCCTAATTTTTGAGACCAGGTCCATAGACTGTGTAGAGATGTGTAATACCCTTGTGAAAGCACGTGTCTCAGCATGTGAACTAAAAGCGAGACGGGGGGTTTTTGGCAGAACTGTGGTACTTGGGTAAGGAACCACATGTGTATTGTCATTTGTCCTGCCCTCCACCTCAATCAGCCCAGAGGATGTTTGCGGGGCCCCACTTTGATGTCTGACGCTGTGCATGTCGGTGCTGTTTTATCATTATCCGCATTATACGACCTCAACGCGAGAGCTCCCGGTTTGAATTCCCTTGAAGAAATATTACAATATGAATGAGATCTATTGCACACGAGGAGAATGTGGTTGATTACTCTGCCTGATGATCAGAACAAGGGTGAAAACAGCACCATGGGGCTTCAGCGGCTTTTTTGTGCCACGCTTTAAGATTCTAGAGAGAAAATCCTCCGGCGTGTGTTCGCTAACAAGGATTTAGAGCTGGCTTAAAAACCATGTTGACCCAACCTCAGCTGCTGGAACAACAGCCTGAGTTACATCTCATATGTTACCACCACCACTAGGCCCAGAGAAGGGAAAAAAGCCTTTGTTTTCCATCCATTGTTTGAATGCATTCATATTCAGGAAGAGCTTATGGTACACTGGCACATACTGTATGGCTCTAAACACCCCATTACTTCATTTTCACACACTAAAAACATGACTTTAGTGGTCTTGTTGCTATGGTATTTTTGTGGAGGGAATACATCATCTATACAAGCTTATGGTGAATTTTTTTCATCATTATTATAAAAGCTGCATTTAACCTTGAAATTAAAAAAAAAAAAATCTAAAATGTTCGTCCCACTTTTGATTTTGCTGGGGGTTTTTTCAGATAGAAAAAACAGTTTATCTGCATTTGATTTGTTTTGTGTATCTGTAGCCACATGAGAACTCAAAGTATCTACAAGATGTAAAAAAACAAAAAAAAGCATCTTTATGTGGCACTGTAGCATTTTCATTTGACAAACTGTTATTTGCTGAAATGCCTGCAGTGGTAACCTTTACTGGACAGCTGATCAGCTCTCAGTTGCCACTTGTTGTAGCTGTTTTTGAAAGATTCAAACAGCACAAAGAAATGTTGAATTAGCATATCATTGCAGTCTGGGAAGGAGACCATAACTAAATTGGGAACTCACAGTTAGATTGATGGTATATCTGCAAATGCTCAAAAGAAACCTTTGTGGATCAGGATCTTTATTTAATCGTTTGCTTAGATCATCTCCAGCCTCATGAACCTGAACTCAAACATGATGCTAATCGAGTGCACATCAAGTTCATTCATTTCATTTTGACAGCATACCTAAAAAAAAAACCACACAATACATGGATATAGTAATCCCTCACTATATCGACTTTCGCAGATTTTATATGCAAACATATCTAAATATATATCACAGATTTTTCGCTGGTTCGTGGATTTTTGTGGACAATGGGTCTTTTTATTTCTGGTACGTGCTTCCTCAGTTGGTTTTCATACACGGGATGCTACTGGTGAATGGCTGAGAAGCTACCCAATCAGAGATTGCAGTTCACTGATTGGCTCAGATTGAGCTAAGCAGCAGCCTAGATGATTTCATACATGGGATAATACAGGTGCAGTTATGTATCCTGGGTGAACACATTTTATATTAGATAATAACAGTATATCTAACATAACTGGGTTTGCATTTATAACAGTATTTTGTTAAAATATTCATTATTACAATGTTTTTAAAACTGTATTACGTATTGAATAAAACTTCTCAATGATATACAATATGTATATTTGTGCATAGTATGTAAACAGTGTGTTTACATACATAATTTCTTACCTAATATCTAAGAGAATATAAAGGTTTTATACTATATCACTGTGTGGGAAGTGTTTATAAGAGTGTGGGAGGGTTTATAGGGCTTAAAATATATAAAAATAACCATATAAACATATGATTTCTGCTTTAAAAGCTGGATAAAAGCAGCACAGGTATTTGGAAATATTGTTTTCTGGCAAACTATAAGGCGGTTTGTATTTAGCACCATTGTCTAGCCCTGCCTTAGGTTTTTTTTTTTTTTATAGCCACAGTTGGTCCACGCCAACTCCACTCCACACAGCCCACGTCTCACTTTAAATGTACTCCTGGGCTGCAGCACTTAGCAGCACGTCCTCTCTGCCAGCCCAGGAAAGCTCGATATCACCTAAATCACGCAGGAGATGGGAGTTGAACTTAAATCGAGTCGCGCATTCTCCACAGGAAACATGAAATTGACACGCTGTTCGATTATGTTTTAACCGTCACCGTAAGAGGGTTGATCATGTCACACCCAGGGGGCTTGCGATTTGAATTAATTGTTTTAAAAACTGAATTAAAAGTGAGATAACAAAAGAGAAAAGGAGCTGGTGAATGGCTCCCTATGGACCTATAATCAAGAAAAGAGTATTACCAGCACTATGAGGGTGCTGCTGGCAGCTGGACAGAAAAAAGATCCATGGATCTCGCTGCATCTACTCATACATGACTATATTGTTTCAGCAGTTTCTAAATGCAGCCTGCAGTGTTCATTAGATTATTGATCATTCAATTAGGCAGATCACATTGTGCTGAGTGAGCAGAATCAAGAGGAGTGAGCTGTCCCATTAGCTTGAGCATGTTGACTCTGACCAGTGAAGTGTTGTGTGGGTAGCTGCAGCTCTGATCTGTGAGAATAGTATCAAAATAAGAGCAGGTGTGATTATACAGGGGATGCAAAGAGGAAAATGTTTTGCTGTGGAGCTTCACACTGAAAACTCAATTACATTATCTCCCTGATTATTCAGTAGCAAAAATGAATCATTGTATCACTTCATGCTTCACTTCCCAAACAGACTGAAATGTATGACAAACAGAAATAAAACCCATTGCACGACAAAGTAAACCCAAACCCCAAAGAGTACAAAAACAAAACCCAACTTAACCATGAAAAATAACTGGGAGAGTATAAATTAGGAGTCTAGAAACGTATCTTTCGAGGTCTTCAATCCAACAGATTAACAACACTGCAGCAGCTCCAATCAGGTCCAGAAAGAGAAGAGGATGATCCCACTCAAGGGAACAGTACGAAACATTTATGACATTCAGCAGCTTCTTCAGTTCGCCTTTTTCTTTAGCACATTTTTCCACAAACTGATTTTTGGTTTCTAATTGTCTCTTTGTGTTTTCTATTCTCAAGCCTCACTCTGTCCCACGTTGTCTTTGTTTGATTTTCCATCCTCCCAGCTCACAGCTGTGCCCTGATGTAACCCCTGCTGTCCTCCCTATACCTTTACTTTGCATATCTTCTATTCCCATCTCCTCCTTTCTGCCACAACAGTGAGCCTTGTGTCAGTGTTTATGAATACAAAATAAAACGTCTTTCAGACTATAACGGTCAATATAACGGAATTTATACAAATCATTAATTCTTTCTGCGCGGCACGGTAACAAATGTCTCACAGACTGGTTGGGGACCACTGGTTTAAAAGATGATGATGTGCACAAGTTGAAGCTGAACAGGTACTTTTGAGAACTTCTATTATGATCTGAGAAAAGCCTTAAAGCAACTGAGGTAACACTGTAATATCCCCATAGATGTGACCTCAAAATGTAGAGAAACTCAAAGTTTAACTGATCCGCAGTTGGTCATATGCAGATATATATGTTCAGAGGATATCATACCAAGCATTACTGCAATTAAAACAATTCATCACAGAGAATAAAAAAAGTAAAGAAATAAATAATTTACTGAATAACTAAGTAGAAATAGCAGGGGTGCTGTACTGACTGTATATGGTTTCCTCTGTTGGCCATTTGTGCGTGTGTGTCTGTCCACGTCCAGTCGCGTGCACATGCTGGTGAGTCGTTTGTCATCATCAGGACAGGAAGGAGCTGCCAGACAAAGACCAATCAAACCACCATCACGGTCCTCTGATTCACAGGAAATGCATGCACAGGGCAACAAAGCAATAGACAGGCACATGATAATCTTCAAAGCAGAGTGGTCATATTAACATCAGTGTGTAAGACCAGTTGAGGCCACATGCAGGGACTCCAGAGAGCCATATGTTAAACCTCTATGCATACATTACTGCTTTAACACAGCCTCTGGCACTGGAGAATATGATTTAAATCACACTGATGAACTTAGCACTTACTACTAACAGATTTATTAACTGGATTTAAATGTTATATGTCAGCTTAGATATATAATTCTACATAAAAAAACAAATCTTACAACTTTTTGCTTCTTAGGCCTATTTGATGGCACTCCTCAGTGACAGTGTTGATAAAAAAAATAATCAAGGAAGTCACGTCCTCCATGTCTTTTCTTCCCCTCCTTAATCAGCTTGTCAGTGTATTGAATATTAGAAAGGAAATCCTGGAGTGATCTTCACTCCGTGTGTTTGCCGATAGTTCCAGTAATCCTCCAGAGAGCATCAACATAAAAGCAAAAATCTTCAAATGCTCCTTCCCCCTAAGATGCTATCATGCACAGATACCCTCCTCTGGGGAAAAAACTGACGGTCACTATAAAAAAAAACAAAAACCCCTTTATGCTTCGTGTGAGCCTGGTTCCAACTCCACGCACGAGAAAGTTCAAAAAGTCCAACATGGTGTGCTGCATGAGTTAAAAAAAACAGCTGTGTAGCTTAATTGAGATTCACGGAGCAATTTAGAGCACCATATGTGGATTCATGTGTGTGTCTCCAGAGTCTGCAGGGTTATCAGTCACGATCATCCATGTGTATCTGTGCCTATCAACATCACTATTTATAGATAGATAGATAGATAGATAGATAGATAGATAGATAGATAGATAGATAGATAGATAGATAGATAGATAGATGTGTCTACAAAAACATTATTATCAAGGTGAAACGAGGTGAACTGCCATGTCACTGACACCATTTGCTGAATGGTTTGTTCCAGCCCACATCCCTTACAGATAATGGTTCCCACATTGTTGCCAGTGATCTTAATTAGCATCCTGGTGCTCCCTGTTCTGGCCAATAAATTCCACTTAAATCCATCTATCTCATCTGTTGCTCCTCACAGTGAGGCTTGTTATGTGTTGTATGTTGTGTGGCAGTGAAGATATTTTAAGGGATGAATTGTGTAATGGGTTTTATACAGTTTAATATGAGCGTTGTGGTGGTTTCATCATGAGGGACTGGGCTTTTTGGATTGATTTACAGGCCAACAACAGTGCTATTTATTGTTTCTCACTCTGTATTTGGAAAGGAGATTGATAAAATTCAATTCGATCCAGAGTGAAAGTGAGATTGTTGTATTACTTTCAACTGGACGATCAATACTGATTTTAAAAAATAGATCAAAAGACTTGTAGACACTTGATAAATGATCACTCAACTCTGCAGTACTCTCAGTTCTAAGGAAGATTGTAGCATTTTGTTTATTCATAGACTTTGTCCTCAGCATCATTTCCAGATATAGGTGGCACACTGGGACATTTATGGCTCATTTACACTGGTACCTACTCGCTTCGCTTCGCCTCGGATCGCTCAGTATCAGCCCCCCTCGGTTGCATTCACACTGCCAAGGATAGTCCCCCCTCCGTGTAGCTGGTCGTCATTCGTGACGTCATCTTTTATGCGATTCTTTCGTTTCTGACCGAGCCATCCAAATCCCGCTGAATTTTCTCATCGGCGACTAATGACAGAAAGGTTTGCACCTCGTCCTGAGTCCATTTCTCTTCTTGTTGTTATTTCAGGTTCATTACAGGTACCAAGTTCCAGGTACTTTTTTGCCAGTGTAAATGCGCCAAAACCGAAGCTAAGCAAGTAGGTACCAGTGTAAATGCGCCATAAGTTTATCGAAGGTCAGATGCTTTCCTCAGGAGTTGGTGGAGACCAAAGTTGAGTCATTATGAAGTTGTAAAGTTTAAGACGTTCTGGTTGCCACTGATTCCACATGAAAAGCCCCATTTATTTACTCATAGAAAACGGTATGTGTCTCAAATAAATACTAATACACCCATTTTTTGCAATTTTGGACATTTCCACCGAGCATTAAAATACCTTCTGAATCACTGAACTGCATTCTTTTACAAGCAAACAACATTACTGAATGATGAAGGTTCAGATTTAATTTTTTGGGGCAGAAAGGTGAAGGTGGTTTTGCTTCGAGTGCTTTCAGAGAGGATAAAATGGGACATGATGTCATTTTTTCTGGTGATGCATCTGAACAGAGTAAAAACCCCTCTCTGTGAAGAAATTGAATTTTCCTTTTCTTCTCATTCATTTTCCATAAATCATTAACTGATAAATGTTTTATGACACAATCTGAAATACTATCACGGTGCTCTGGTTAACACCTGGCATTGACTGGCCATTTCATATTGGAAATATTTGGACGAAAGAAAAGAAAAAGAGAAAGAAAAGAGAAATCACAGACCCTGAACACAGCAGAATGTGTTCGTTCTGCCCTCTCACAATAACACAAATAAATACAGAGAGGATTCACGGAGAGTTTTTCTGCTTCTCTTCACAAAGAAAAGTGTTTCATTCATTGGGCCTGTCGAAGAGGCTTTTTGCCTCGCTGCAAATGTCCTGAGCGCAGTGAGTACAGCAACATAAGAAAAGATAAAACATGAAAGATGAATCAATTTCACAACTTTCAGATCCCTCTTTTACTTTTCTGAAACCTGTGCACGGACACACGAAATACAGATGAAAAACGCTGCAGAACACATACAAATACCATGAATAATTATAGATACAGCGAGACTGAAGCTGCAGAAGAGATTCGCTTCAGAGCAAATCTGTGTCAACCCTAATGAGGCTGCTTGATGTGATTAACTGCAGGGCAATTATTGATCCTTACCACAAGCTGGAAATAATGGGTAGGGCAGAATCATGTCTGTGATAAAGTGCCTGTTGTATTCGGGATCCTTCCACAAAAGCCTTTTTAGTTATTCTCTAAACTTGTGACAGCACAGTAAATAAAAATGGTTTACAATCCCATTTGCTGAATGTGTTATTGTTATGCAGTGTTAAATGTAGGGCTGTGTGTAAAGTCTGGAGACACTGAGGAGAAAAATATCTGTATGGCAGTGCGACTTCTGTGCTTTTCTTCTGACTTAGGGGCAAAACACAACCATCGCACAGATGCACATACACTCACCACTGCCACCAGCACAAACACACACACACACACACACACACACACACACACACACACACACACACAGACTACCCTCCTTCCTTCCAGTTCTTGTTCTGCTCTGTTTTGGCAGCTTCCACGCATTTCCAAAATCCACCACATCCAAATTTCCTTCACACCAGTTTCAGGTGCCAAAATAAAAAGAGAGCAATATGCTTTGTTTTCTGCTTTTTGGTCTCCGCAATCAATTAATATGCATCAACTGCCATATTGTTGTTGTTTATTCCCATTGTCATTTAATTTAAATATTTTGAACTTAGTCAGTCATGTCCAGCTGTTCACTTATGAGGAGGCGGTTTCCTGGAATAAGTCCATTAAATTGATGTTTTTGAAAAGTTCACAACCCTCCATTTACCCACTCAAACACAGCATTGCTCATAAATGCCTACACAAATGGCTATTTTAAATTCTCACAATGTATTTCTTTGTATGAAAGGGTGTAGGTGTGCTTTTCGTCGGTACTGTGCCTGTCTGCTCAATAATCTGGAAACAGAAGGAAAACCACGCAATAGATGGACTTAAATAGATGGACACCATGGTGTAATAACAAATGAATCAAAGGCAGTAGGCTTGAGGTAATCATAGAAAGGCACTCCATGGAGAGATCAAAAGTAGAGCACTTCAGCACCTGCTGGTGACTCTGTGATACGTGTCAGGGATGGCTGGCTCACTGAGGGATAAAGGGCCAATACATCCTCCATTATGAAGGACCCTAACAAACACAAGAAGACTGATAAACCTGTTCACATCAGGGCTGATTTGGCAGGTCTTATTTATTTGTAAGCATCTTGTTTGTGTTGAAGGGGAGATGTGATATGCTGAGGGCAACATATGTGGAGGAAAATGTGTAATATTTGTTGAGGTGATGAGAGGAGGTGTTTCAATCATGGGGTGTGATGTCTGGCATCCTGTACACACAATCATGCGAGTGCAACTGGTGAGTTTGAAAGTGGCTTTTCACATGAACTCTAACATGACACCTTAACCTGTCATTGCCACTGGGGAGTTTCAGGCGTCAATAATCTGATAATTATTAGTTGTGTATGAGGAAATATGGACGGATCAGTGGATTCCTCCGTCTTTGGTTCTTATGCTTTAAAGACAGACAGGAAGACTGGACTTTACACACTTCACACCATGCCTTGTTAAAGTGTTAAAGAGCTCCAGAGGCTCTTATTGCTTTTTCCAATATATTTTTATGATGCCTGTTTAAATAAATTAGAGTGCTGTACAGTGAACACATGGAAATGCACTTCAATTCTGCACATCTGCACGGATGTTTTCACTTCACACTGCACAGGAAGACACTCTTTTCGAGTTTGGCATCATTGTGAAGACTAGCGAATTTCAACCATTTCCTACTTTATTGTCTTTTTTAAAATGTTTAACTACAAAAAAAAAAACAAAAAAAAAACCTTTTCATGCTTTTTGGTTCAACGCTGTTCTCTGGTTTATTTTCCAGCAGTTCTTTTCAAAGGATTTAAGCTCTCAGCGTTCACACTGCGTTTTCAGCAGGAAATACATTTTCTAGTTGCCTGCTATGACATGTCAAAATTACAATTTACCTATTAAGGTCTCAGAGTACTCCTTTCAATAGAATGTAATACTTTACTCTCCAGTGAACAGTAAATTGAGAGTCCAGACACATATAAATCAATATTATTTGATTCTGTTGTTGACAGGTGGGTGTAGTGTCCCGTGACTGACATTTTATTGACCTGTGGGATCATTATAGGATATTACTTTGTTCCATCGTTTAATTTTTCAAGGACATGTCAATAAAATAGTAACAAAGTGAAAGCTGGCAGTAAAGCCACTGTGGCCAGAAGATAAAAGGGACATATTATGGAAAATCCACTTTTTAAAGTCCTTTATATGTATTGTTTGGTATGTGGCTTACCTCCAAGCCCACTGACTGTGAGATTTTAAAACCATCTTGTTGTTGTGTGAGCTGCTTGAAGATAAATACCTGGGGTAAAAGGAGCCGTTCTGGATTTTGATATATTGTGAGGTAGACAGTTGAGCAGATGGCGTCTGACAGGGTCTGACAGATGCTCCATTAGCTAAACCCTCCACAGTATCCCACATGGTCTCCCACAGTCGGAAGCGTAGGATCTTCTTGGATTTGGGATGGATCCGTTACAAGAGCAGTTTGGCCGCGACATGAGTGCAGCCAAAACTCGGTTTGAGTTGTAAAAGCCCACACATTTCGCTACACCGGCTGCCAGCCTCATAGCAGAGTGGATTCGTCTCACTTTCGTTTACTCGCGTTGCGCTGGTTTCCTGGTTACAGCGACGGCGTCATTACGTCAGTGCAGAGCAACGGAGCGGAGCGTCTTAAAGCGACAGGCACCTAATTACAGACCGTTCTCACCACAGGTGACACACAGCGATTTTGAGGCATAAATACATGATCAAAGCGGAGTTTCACCAAGAAGCTTCACAGATATGTTCTAGAGGCGTGTTGTAAGACTTATTTAAACTTCCCTGAAACCAGCATAATATATCTCATTTAAATCCAAAATCCAGCATTAAGACAAATATAATCAAGCAGCTATATATACTTTGTTTGTGTGGTTTTATTTGTTCATAAACCAACCACCCCCACGTCAGAATAACTGGAAGGTTTTCATGTTCCTCTCATTCCGCCAACACTGAACGCAGCTTATTCTGCATTTGGCTGATTGGCCCTTTGCTACGCTGGGGATTACGTGATGTCAGCAAACTATGAACCAATGATAATGATAACAATGAAAACTGTTTTCTGTATCTGCTGCAACAAAGCAGAGATGTGGGAGAGGCGTACTTCTGCACACAGAGATGAGAGGAGGTCTAATTAGACTTCATAAGTGAAAGCACATGTGGGTAGAGTATGACTGTATAGAGGTTTAAATAATACATTCAGGTGTTGCAGCTCCAGGGCCCTGGTGTTGTACAGCTCACTTGCTCACTGTCATGCCTTACTGCAACACTTGAATGGAACAAAGCCATCGCCTGTGTTCTTAGTTACACCTGTGCTGCTCTCACAGAGGAGACTGCGGCTGTTGTTGAAGTGAGACAGTGAGAAGCTGTCAAGCCTATATAGTGGGATACAGACATTTCACTACACTATATGAATGTATTTATACAAAATGTCAAAGTATATATATTATCTAAAGTGTACATGCTCACATACATGCATGCATATAGAATTAGAGTCACAACGCATAATAACTGTCAGATTTCAACCAACAACCTAAGGATGTCTATGTATCTGCTACAGTTCTCCACTATTCCAACTGAGCTAACTGATAGAATAAAAGTAAAGGAGTTGGTTTGATCTGTTGTTTTTTTTGGAGCCAGAAATGACCATATTTGGATATGAGGAGGAGTGAGAAGGAGGGTCTGACCCTTAAATCCAAGGCCACAATGTGTATGGGCCTCGAGTTCAGGTGTGGTCTCATTGGACACCAGACCTGTCAATCAAACTAACCACATTCCTCTTTGTGAAGCCTAATATCTTCTTAATTTTCTTTTTGTTTCCCAGGTTTATCACTAGACCAGAAGAATTCATTTTAACGAATGACATCAGAATTTATTAATTAATTTTGTTGTACTTCTTGATTTGCTTCACTTATAAGCCCTGGGTGCTTCGTCCATTTCCCTGCATAGTCTATAGTTACACTATAGTAAATATAGAGACCAGTGTGAAAATCAACATAAACAATAAACAGATTTGCTGATCAAATTTGTAATGGACAAATGTCTCATTCTAACATAATAAAACATACTCCTTGAAAAAGCCTATAAGTCAACTTCAGCACTGATACTGTGCTGCTGTGACCTCATTGGCACTGATGTACACTCAACTCTCTGAACAACACCTCAGGTTGCTTTGAGGCAAGACAGTTGAAATGTGGAAAGAAACATTCCTGCAAATTGCAAAGTATTACTGTCAAACCTTTGACTGAAAGGCTCCACTTTTAATTAGCAGAGAATGAGAATCCCGCAGGATTTTATTTTCAATTTTCCAATGACTGTTCTTAACACGTGTAATCTCCTCGATCTGTTAATAACCTCTAAGTTGATTAAAGAGCATAATTATCTATATTCCCTTTTAATCTATTAAAGTACTATCACTCATTTTCCCAAACTTTTATCTGTCTCAAGGACTTTGATAATATGCGCTCCCAAATGTGGCACTGATGACATTTCCCCAGCTCATTTTTCCCTCTGTTTGCTCGGGATGATTAGTGACAGACTGCACACACACACTTCTGCTCGTGTACACTTAGACGCTTCAAGTGCTTGTTAAACGTAACACATCTGAGTCTTTATTTGACTTTCTGGATTCAGTTTTAGCTTCAGGGCCTCACTAACCAAAAGAGATTCTCCTCGGCTCGACTCGCAAGCACTCAGGCATTAATGAAAGTTGCGGCCCTTTCAGCACGGTACGGTGTAGCCGATCCCACTTATCAATGGAACATAAAGAAAAATGTAATGCTCTCTGTCATCAAGCGTTTCACTTTTTCCCACCAGCACGAAGTTGTGAAAGTTTCTGACCGTGTCACGTGAGGATTTATGTACGAGCTGATGAAAAAGTAGGAAATACTTATTTTAAATGCATGTTATTCAGTTAATCAATATTTCTGCGTTGGACTGGGTGAGGTGGGGTATTTTCTGCTCCGAGTTTAGTGACGTCACGCAGCCCCACTTGATGGTCAGAGTAGGGTTTTTGATATGTATATTCAGTGAAATTATCATCCTTGCTTCACTGTCTCATGAGTTGATTATCTGCAATTAAATGACAAGAGAACTTATGTATTAATTGCCCCCAATTACTGGATATCCCCTATCCATTAGCATTTTGCTTGTTTCATGATTTAAATTGCCCTGCAAACCGCCAACTGCACGAATCCAATGAGGAATAATTACTTTTAAAAGGATGATAATGACAGACTAAGTAGAAAACAATTTACCTGCCCATGCAACACAACTGTGACTGCATTGAGGAATAGCCAGCATGTCTTATTTTGTGGCATGCTGAATAAATAGTACAAAATGAGCTTCATGGTCTGTATGGATTAAAACATTGAAAATGATTACACTCAAACACTATCAGGGGCTGTGTGCCTTTTAAAACATGTTCTTCCTCTCAAGTGAAAAACATTCACATTTAATATACACTCTGAAGTCAGCACTGAAATGGAGAGTCTCTTTCCTCTGACCCCTCCGGCCACCAGATAAGTTGTTATCGACAAATATGTCTGTCACCTCAGCGGACCTCTGCAGGAATCCTGAAAATGAGCTGATGCGGAGCTCGCCTCAGAATTGAAGATGTCTGCTTCCACTTACACCAAAGAAATAAACAGCTTTTGAACAATGACTGTCCCTAAGTGACATTCTTGCTGCTCTCATTTACAATTCACGGTACAGCCACGGCGAGCATGCAAATGTTTAATAAGCATCTGTATCATAGACGCCTGTGTGCCTCTCAAGTTTGCAGTGGATTGCCATATGTAAATTACTGTTAAAATTCTAGATTTTCTCTTAGAAAGCCTCAGACAAACTAAAGTTGAAGGTCACATGTTTTTGTCCTGGTGCTATAGCAACACAAGTACTTGTGACTTAGTTCTCCACACACTAAAATGCTAAGAAAATGAACTGTATTGGTTTATTTAAAAATGAAACTATCTTACACAAGTGTAAATGTGTGATCCTGTAACCTAAAACTTCATTATGTAAAATAAATAGAAAAAAATAAATAGAAAGCAAACTAAAAAAATAAAAGAAAAGGTGTTTAATTATTCTTTTATTGGCTGTTCTGTGGGCGCCATCTGCTGGTGTATGTGTGAAACTACAACTATGTACTAAACCTTAACCGACCGCTAGGAGGACACTGCACTGCTGTTTCTATTCATGGAAACAGAGCATGAAGATCATAAAATGCTGTATCCTGCAGTGTTAAGAAATATGCATTCAGCTTCTATTATCTTACAGATAAAAGCATGCATACTCCAACACTATCACAGAGAAACCCCTGTCTCATGATGACCCTGCAGTAAATGTTATCAGTGAAACTTCAAAACACTATATGTGTGTGTGGATAAGGATTTCCTCTAAATAGGTTAAGTAGTTAATAAAGTGTACAAATAAATTCCTGGATAAAATCTGCAGTTTTGGCAAAAACACTGAAGCAGAAACGTTCCAGTTAATGGAAGACGTTCAATCCGGTGGGATTCCTTTGAGCTGTCATTCTCCTCCATAACTGAGGACAATCATCTTTGATAATCTTGTATTTCTTCAATAGCTGAGTGAGTCATTTACATGATCTACAGTCATTCAGCTCTTGTGTTGCGTACAAACCAAATGCAAATCAACAGGCGTTAATGAGCCGTATTTTTAGACTGTAAACCTGCTCATGTTCTTTTTGAAATGCAGCATGTCTGCTCAAAATCTTTCATATTGTGGATTTCAACAACAACAAACATGAAAATCACATGCTTACAGGCTTCAGGACTAACAAGTACAGCGCAGGCCAACAAGGACAATGGTAGGACAGTTATATGAGACATAGTGTTCAATCTCCAGCCAATCTTGTGACAACCACAATCACATGACGTCAGTGAGTGACAGAGGTGATAATATGTTGCATAATCAATTGTTGATATGAAGGTTTAGAACTATGAAACCTCAGATAACCACAAGAAATGTATGTATTTAACTGGTATGTAACTATTGTGCAACTTATTTTTGTCAGATTTTGATTTTAAACACTGAACATCCGACACTGACATTTCCACCTTTTCACAAGTATGTCATGATTAATTTTGTCCCAGTAATTGTGAGATACTGTGTGTTTTTCTGTTCATAAAAAGGTCAAGTGGAAATCATCTGAGAACAGTAAACAAGGCAAGTTTGCTTTTTAACTTTTGACATAGTTTTTTTTTTCCCCACACTAATCCTCTTTGGCAACACGGTGCTCAGCGCTTCCCCCGATATGAGACCACTACACAAGGTTAAACATTAAGCTCCAGCCAGAGTCAGCTCACTGAGAGGTTACATTAGGTAAAGGTGGTGTGATCGAGAGAGATTGTCTTGGAAGGTTGTTTGCGAGAAGAATTGTTATTACCTGCCAGCATCATCAAAAATTATTTTACAAAAGTGGGAAACTGAGCTTTAGATAGAAATGTGCCTTTGCAGAACATTTTGTACTTTTGCTGGAAAATGCTGCAAATATCCATCTGGACACACCTGGTTCAAATAAAAAGTAGATGCTGTTCACCTGCTCATTATTTCATTATTCATATGTAGTGCCAGTTGACTGTTAGCATAGCTCTTTATATACAGACAAAGCATATGCATTTACAGCACAACATGTTAATTATTAAGCTTTAGATGCACTGGCAGACTTTGTTACCAAGGTACCAGCCTCCTAATATTTGCAGTATTTAATCTAAGCAAAGCTACACTTGTAGTCACTTGGCTCCAGCTTCTCATCTAACTCAAAATAATAAAGTTCAGTCTGGTGCCAGTAGCAGAGCTTTTTTTTTAATGAAATGACTTCATATTGAAGACTGTCATAAAGGTTGGGTTCTTTGGGAATTTGAAGTGGTTTGGGTCACCAGTGTGGATATGATACTATTCAAAGAACTCAGGCAAGAAAGAGTAACCTCAAGAAAAAAGTACCAGTAGCAAAATGACTATTTTTTAATTGTGAGTATGGTTGTCACCTGCAAAATGTAATAGTGATATGCAAGGGCACAGTATAGGGGGGAGGTTAGGGCAATTCCAAGGGCCCCTGGCTGACAGGGACCCCAAAAATAGGTAAAAATTAAACTATGATTTTACTATCTGGGTTATGAATTTTTTTTTTTTCAAATATAGTCATAAAATGATCAAAACAATCTCTTTGTTTTTGCAATAAAAGTTGAATATCCACATTGACCAAAAAGTAAACGTCCATATTGACCGACCACCCCCCTGTATCTGCATAAAATGGTTTGGTCCTGTTTTAGCGCACTCAGAGTGACGGTGCTTTCAGCAGTCGATGGTTGCGCCAGAGTTACAGTGCTGCTATAGTACTAAAATAAAATCCAGTTTTAAAAACAGTAACGAGAGAAAGGAGAGAGAAGAGAGAAAAAGAAAGGTGTCAACATGTGAGCCAGTATTTCTCCAACAAAGGTGGGTAGCCTAACTACAGTCTGTGAGTAGAAATGAACCTGTTAGCTTAATGTCCATAGTGAAATAAGCTAGCTACAGACTAGCGTTAGCCTAAATCTCACTCCTTTGAACCAACATTTAATCAGTGTAGGTTTTAATGGGTCAGTTAGGTCCTAGAGATGTGGTAACAACAGCTCAATGTGATTTTTTTTTATGGGGCCCAGAATTCCTGGTGATATACATCATTTCAAAATATGGGAAGAACCATAGTGTGTGAACTACGGCATAGAAATCAAATCAACTATTGGTGTTCTCAATACATGAATTGGGAAAAATATGAGCTGAACATGGCTAAAAGTAAGAATTATAATGATAACTGGAAAGGCCTGCAAACTGTAGCTCAAAAAACACTTTGGAAATATGAAGAAAACTTACATTATGGTATATGCTCAGGATGCATTATCGATGATGTACAGGCTGACTTTTTCACAAAAACATGGCAACCAGAGGTGTTTAATCAGCAGTTAGTCATGTACAGCAATCCCAGTAAAGTCACCATGGATGCTCTCTTGGTGAGTCGTCCTCTGTGAGGCAAGATGACATCATGACTAAATTCTGTCTGTGTGCTGTTCAGCTCGAAGCAAAACATGTGAGGAGTATTTTAGGATCATTGTGCAGCTTTTAATGAACTCACTCTTTTGCTTATGATATCTCTCTCTTCTGTCCAATAAAGGAACCTACTGAGGGAATGGCTGTGATTGGACGAAAGTCGACACCTCAGTGGGCAGCTGGGGATAATTTAAGATGATCATTGGCTGTAGGGGCTGTGTGCACTTCTACTGTAGCTGGATTGAATAAAGCCTTTGTGTAAACATGCCACATATACAGACCTGAGCTCCTATGCTGTATTCTAAAGCAATCCAGTATGAAGGTCATAATAGCAATTTTCATCAAAAAAGGTGCTGATTCAACATTGTGGTGCTTTGAAAATCTGTTATTGAGTCATTTGTGTTTACCTGACTGCACAAACATCATAAAGTAACACAAAACAAAGCCACTGCCCCTGTTGGAGATAGAGGAGTTATCACTTTGGTGCAATTTCCTTGAAAGAAAGATACAAACTGAAGTGTTTTTCTTTAAAGTCAAATGGCTATTAAAAGGTCAACCGCAGTAATAAGCTTAGCTGGGGAACCAACAGATGATAAGAGCAGCAGGCAGTTTCATAACAGACAAACAGTGAGGGCTGTATAGTACTGTGCAAAAGGTTGAGACTCTTAAAGTAAGATGTTTCAGAAGTTATATCATGAATAGTTTTTGTGTAGTGTCAAGACCCATTTTTATTCCCTGGCTTTTTAACCATGTGTGAGTTTTGTGGTCCTCTGTGTCTTTTATTTATTTTACTTTTAATTGCGTCTTTTATTTATTTTTATTACGTTAATCTGTTTGATTTTATTGATTTAGGGCTGTTTATAGCATTGTTTTAGATTCATGCACTTATTTGATTGTTTATTGTTATATGGAAATGTTTGTTTTATTGTTTTTATGATTCTATGTGCAGCACTTTGGAGATGTTTTGTTGTTTGAATGTATTATACAAATAAAGTGGATTGGATTGTATTAGCAATTAAAATCTAAGGGGTAACAAACAGGGAAAAATACATTCACTTAAAATTTGCACAGCACCTAATCTGTTTTACCCTAAAAATCCAAATTCCCTGACTTTACACGACATTTTTAGTTCAGTTTCAAACAGTAACATGGGAGGTTTGAGTTCAGACTAATTAAATATCAAATTATTCTTATCTGACTGTCAATCCAACAGAATTTTTTAATCCAATAGTGAAATAATCTGTGTTTTTATACAGCACATAATTGGATGCAGCTTTCACTAATTTTTAAATTATTCATAGAACAAATGAAAAAGAAGAAGAAGAAGAGGAGGAGGAGGAGGTAGAAGAAGAAAAAGAAGAAGAAGAAATTGTGGCTTTTAATATTATAAATAAAAAGTGCACAATGTGTGTATTTTTAACTCAACTTGAATAAATTCAGCTGTATCCGATTTAAAAATGTTAGTATAACAAAACTCACAAATCTAAATTTGTTAAGTTAAAAAAAATTGTTAAGTTGACTGCAATGTGGTTTTGTGTCAAAGAAACATTTCTGTAACATTTGTGTGACATGTACACTAACATTTTGATTCAAGGATGAAATGGGATTTACGCTGCAGTGTCATGTGTGGATCCACGATGTTACAATCAGGACTCTGTGGCTCTGTGTGCGCCATCACCATCTGCTGTAGGACTCCTTGTGCGTCACCTTGCTGCAGATAGTTCTTTAGTCTGGAAGCATTTTCATGAAGCAAAATAAATCTTTAAGAATGGATAAAAATCTAAACCAATAAAGTGCCTCAAACTGCTGTGGTACATTATAGCAACAAAAATCAATAGCTCTGCATTTTGAGAAATATACATATGTAGGGACTTAGAAGCCAGTTTCATACCAGTAGGCTACATTAAATATGTAAAGCAGTAGCCAGCAGCTGGAGACCTTGGCATAAGCACAGCTGGCTCTGTCCTGAGGAATACAAATTACGCCTACCTGCACCTATAAAGCTCAATAAATCCCTAGAAAATAAAACTTCAGCAGAGAGAGGCTAGTGTTTCCCCCATGTTTCCACTGTTTATGCTCAGGTATACTAACTGGCTGCTGGCTACATATTTACCATACAGACATGAGAGAGGTATCAATCCTCTCACTTAACTCTTGGCAAGAAAAGCGAATAAGTGTATTCTCCAAAACTATTGAACAACCTTGAAAGAACCACATGAAATGCGAGTCCCTGTCTCTGGAAGAGAAACATTTCTTATTCACTGAACAGCAGACTGTCTTGTTTGGCTAGCAGCTCTGAAACAGGATTTGTTTATCATACAGGGGTAGATATACTCTTTCTGTTTTGGCTTCACAGAAAAAAAAATAAAATGCGCAGTGTACCAGAGAGTGTGTAGGATCTGGCTACGAGCTGAGCACTAAAGAACAAAGGGGCAAGGAGATAGAAACCTGGTGCCACACCCTCGGGCTGTAGAGTCAGGGCCTTTATGGCAACCTTTGTTAAGCTGGTTGATACACTCTATACCAGAGAATCCCCTTTCATCTTCCATGGCACGGTGAGACACAGAGAGCTACTAAAAAGGCTGGGTGTCCACCAGAGTGCTCTCAGTGCACTGAAGTGTTGTTGTCGGGGGAAGAAAGAAGACGGGGAGAATTCAGGAAACTCTGGAGGATTAATCTCACAATAACAAGGGATGGATGCTACAATTACCTACTCCACATTTGCATAAACATATTTTCAATATCTTTATTAATGGATCCTCCAAATGTGTATCTTAGAGCTTACGAGAGGAATAAGTGCAAAGATTTTTGACACCTAAACTAGAAGGAATAAACAGGATGAAGCTGAAAGCGTTTTCGTCTTAATCAGCTACCCGAGAGGGCGGATTAGGATGTTTCCTTTCATAATTTCACACAGGATTGAGGAAAAAATTGTCAAGCTCGAGTTTGATAGATCAATTTACCAGCAGTTCCAGCAGGCTTTTCCTCTCCCTTCCTGTAATAAAATCCCTCCCAGTCTAACGGCATAATCTATGACACGCTTGATCTGCTATTCATTTGAAGTGTCGTAGCATCCTGCTTTATCTTCAGATGTGGCGGAGACCTCCGCAACGGCAACACTGTTGGTTGCTAGGAGCTATTTGCTATATGCCGAGTCATTTGCATGGTTGTTATGGCCCCGCATTGGCTAACATAGGATTTGAACCTCCACATTAATGCACACGATACTGTAAGCGCAATGTAAATTCACAGTTTACAACTAAACATGTTTCCTTTTCCTGTTGATATCACAAGATATTTGTGGTGTTCTCTTGTCTGAAAGTCATCTCAGGTCACAAATATCCAGAACTATACTTTTTTAAAATAGTCGATAAACACATATGTAGCACTGATAAGACAGAGCTTTACACCCTGACACCCCCACACACTCACTGCTGTAGGCTTTTATCCTCAGGCGCCTGGATATCTAAGAATTACACCGAGAAAAACTTATTCATTTGGGGAACATACACATACTCTTTCCCAGAGACAAGCCTTTTGTCCTGAGGCAGAGAAGAATACTATTGTTGGATTACTGGGGTGCTGTGCTAGTCTGGGACCTTGGAGAGCTCCCTATAGGTGCACCCTTCTCTTTTTGACCTCCTTTCCTTCCTTTGTGATACTGTGAGGCTGTGGCGATTTATCTGCATTAACCACATGGACCACTGAAATTAGGAGAGAGGAAATATGACTGATTTCATTATCTATGGGCTGGAGTGATGTGAATGTCTCTAAATGTCATTTTAGGACTGCGACAGCGTGTTTGTATAGAGGTCATGAGCAGGGATCTATGGCATTGTGTCCGAGCATCTTTTAAGAAAGCTATGAAATTATTCTGTTTTTTTTTTTTTTTTAAATGTCCTCTTTGATAGTCTTCTCATCCTGTAAGACATGCTGTATTTGTTCAAGCCGTCTGCATACAGCAACACAGCTCTAAGCATTCAGAAAGGAAACCAGGGAGACAAATGCAAACTTTTCAACCCTCAACATACTTTCATGCTTGACTTATTTTGGTAAGAAAAGGAGTAAAACAGCTCCAGTGAAGTGCAGCTGTGACATTTATATTTAACCACTCAGTTATCAGTGCCAGTTTGTGTAACTTGTATAAAAATACATACATATGTAATGGTAACATTTTAAAGCTCATTCTGAAACTGCTCCTGTGGACTGAAAAAGCTGCTTTATCTTATAAATTGTATAATGTCATGGTTAGTACACAGAGTAAGGAGCTTTCCCTTGACTACAATTTGTCAACAAGACAAACAGTGCTGCTGTGCTGTGTGAGGCTCTACTTAGACCACAGACTGTGTATTAAAGATGGATGTGGTCACCGGGTATGAAAAGTGAAAAGTACAACACCACTGACGGCAAAATCTGTCTCCAGAAGACTTTAAAAATCATCAATTTCACTCATGGGCTAATGAGTCAGTGTACACTACTGTTCAAAAGTTTGGGGTCACCCTACAAAACACAATTTTACCAATTTTACCAAAAACAAGTATCACAAAACATATGTAAACTACAACTGAACACAAACAGCAACCACAGCATCAAGTTATACTGAGTAAATGTCTGAACCAGCAAAACGTCCCCCAACCATATCTCTGCCTCTCCTGTGTCTGACAGTGGGAGAGACTCAAGTGTTTCCCGTCAAGTCTGAAACATATGTAAACATGGTAAAGTATGTAGAACAAGCTGGGTAGATCCATCTGACAGTTATTTTATAATTACACTAAGTTGATATTAGATCTCAAAGAGAGGTGTATTTGGAGGTATGGCTGGTGTGAGTGATGGGCCTCGTCTCACAGGCTGTCTCAGTAGCTCCATAAAGCTGTTCACACCAAACGTGAAGCATATTTTTGCCTTGAGCTACCCGCACTAATACAGCCCCTGGACTGATTTTGGAGATTTCACTATTCACAAATATTTGCCCTCAACGGCCAAAAGGGGTACTCCTTCTGGAAACTGCTACAGCACTAACTCCACCATCAACAATGAACAAGAACACAAATATTGCTTCCTGTTATACCTGTTACAGAAGTGCCAGTATTAGTTTTATCCCAGTACAGTACTGCAAATTCCCATCTACTCACATGTTTGCATTCACTTTCTCACTGTGGGAGAAATTCACTTTTCATTTGGTGTAAACACATCTTCAGCCCTGCCCACTCTCTGCTTTCCAGCTCCGCCCTCTTAACCAAATATGGTCACTTCTGCCTCTAAAAAACCCCTGAAAAAACACGATTATGATGGCCAAATGGCAAACTCAAAGCTTCAGAGTGTTAGTCCACAATCCAACGTGTGATGTCACTGTGGCTATGTCCATATTTGACCTTATAATAAAAGTCACCAAAGCCATTATAACTTGTCCTCTTGAGACAATGCCAATCAATCCCAAGTGGTGAACCCATCCCAAAAGCCAAATCTCAAGTGTCACTGGTGTGCAGACATTCTGTCTATTTTTGTAAATATAGTTATTGGTTGTTTTTACAAATACTTCCAGTAACTGGGTTATTGTTTTCCTTCACACGGCACATCAAATCAGCCATAACAGGAAGAGATAAATTCAGCAGCTAAAGCTTTGAAGCTAAACCTTCATTCGTTGACAACCAGACACCAGTCCCCACATCACACACCCTCATTTGGTGCCGAACTCATTTTTAGTTCTGCATTTTAGCGCCACATAATTACCAAAAAACAATGAACACAAAACCCCGAGATGTCGGCAGCACAGCTAATTACACGAAAAAGGGAATTTTAATTAAACCTAACTGAAAAGGAAATGCTATCTGATTGATACGCTCTCTGTTTTTGTTTACCAAATTTGCTCTAGGTCACAAAGCATCACTTAATTTAGCAAGTCAATTAGCATTAAAAAAAAGAAGAAGAAGAAGATTCATCCATGGTTTTACTTTCAACAAAACCCAGGAGGTGATTTCAAGTGAATGTGACTTCATTTGGGGCTTTTTTTTTTTTACAGTTAAGTAAAAGTCTTGTTTATCTCTTTGGATAAACAACTCATAAAAACTTTGCACAGCAGGGTTTTCAACAATAACGTTTTTTTTTAGGTGTGGTTGGTGTTCAAATAAGCACTATGCACCCCCTCCCACATGTATCCTCAGGCACAGGGAGAAGCAAAACATGCACCTCCACATATGCACGTATGCAGTGGGCGGGTGTTTGTTATTGTGCTGCCCTATAGAAGCCAAGCGCGGTCATGCGGATTCTTGCAAAACATGTTTCCATGTTGTTGTCAGTCCTTGAAAGACTGTGTCATCCATTTTTTTTCTTTCACATTATCTCTGGCTGACGTGCAAGGGGCCCCCAGACGTGCCTTCCCACAGGCCTCCATCAAAGCCACACCTCCTCTGAAGTGACCTGAAGTTCAACAACTTTTTTTTATCTGCCTCAAAAACAAGAAAAAGGTGTGCCACTAACCCAATTTCACCAAAAGCTGCCTATATAAGCATACCTGTGCAGGACACTAGACCTAGTATATGAATAGTCGGTGGACACAGGGAGATCTATCCAAGAGAGATTAAGCTTAAGTTGTGGTAAACAGCTAATATTATAACATATAATACAGAATCACAGTTGAGGATTGCAGTTATGTAGTCAGCATTAATTTTTAGGTTATATTTATTGTACTTTTCACTAATAATCTCCCATTTTTAACTAGCACCAAAGAGTATCCATGCGCATTTAAATATAGCTCTTGAAATGCTGTTTATTTTAGGATTATGTCTTTCTGACATTTAAAGTAGTTCTCTGTTTCCACTTTCACTTCTGCTCTGCAGCCTCCTGGTCTGTGCGTCTGTCCCGGACGAAGGGGGCGGTGGGGTGGCGTCACGTCATATCAGCCGCCGCGCTCTGATTGGCTGCCGATTCTCACCCGACACAGCTGTGATTGTTTTCTGCAGAGGAAGCTCTCGTCCCTGGTATGAGCTCTGTGCACTGGAATGGAGTAGCACTGTGCTGTTTCTGCCCTCCTCTGTCTCTCTCAGTGTGTTTGCTAACGATGATGTGAACAAACAAGGTGGCTGCAGTCCTTGTTGTAAAGAACAAGACGACACGGAGGGAGATCCTGACCTGAACTCATTGAGTGGAGGCTTCTGTTTGGATTAGACACTGAACACGTCTGGAGATCAAGGTAAGGACTAAACATCACAACCTTTCTCTCACTGTAGTTCAACTCCCTGGATCCTGAACACCGTTACTTTGTCCATCTTCATTGTGAAATAGTGTATTTGTGTCCTGTTTCCAGTCCCCAGGGTGCCAAATGTCCAGATTAGAGGACCACTGTTGGAGCTGCTCCTGTTCATCCAAGGCTGAAACTAAACACTCGTCTTCTGGAGCGAACTGGTTGGCATCCAAAGCCGAAGAAATGATGTCCATCATCACCTCCGTGCTCAGCAATGCCTACTGCTCCCTGCACGACGTCCGAACCGCCAACCTGATCCGCCGGGGTCTGGTCCTCTTCACGGTCGGGGTCTTCCTCGCCCTGGTGCTCAACTTGCTGCAGATTCAAAGACATGTCACCCTGTTCCCCGAGGAGGTGATGACAACTTTGTTTTCGTCTGCCTGGTGGATCCCGCCATGCTGCGGCACGGGAGCAGGTGAGTGGTCAACACTCTTAGTTAAAAACACTGTAAATAGTGTGTTTAAAATAGTTGTGGAGACATGTTATCAGTAGTTTGCTGCTAATTTTGGGACAAAGGAATGTATAGAGGGGAGGAGTTACTGTGCTGCAGCTTCTCCTTTTAGAGAGGAAATGATAGTGACAAGTAAAGACATTAGAATGTATCATTAATGGTCGGAAAATCTCCTCTGTGAGCTCAACTTACAGCACACGTCATAGTCAGCAGAGGAATGGGGCAGATTTAAACTATATATGGCAGGATCACAACACTGTTTTATAATCACCACCGTCAGTAGCTACTGTATGATCAGGTGGTAATGAATCATCATTCGGTTTTGTTTTTGTTGGCTGTTATATAAGCCTTCCTCTCCCAGGCTATACACTAATCTTGATGGTTTTGTCTGGCAGTCGGTTATCAAAAAAACCGACTTGGTACAGATGGGAGAGAATCTTGCGCTCTGATTGGTCGCAACAGCCGGACACGAGGTGAGCCGTGCGCTCATTGGCTGGTGTCATAACGGGTGAGCTGAGGGGGCGGTACTTTTAAGGCCAGGAACCAGGAAGTGAGAGGAGGGGGGAAAAATGAACCACGTCCGTGTTGTGCTCCTCCTCCCATGTGCTGCAGGGCAGAAAACAAAGCAGAGACAGAGGTGTAGCTTCATGTCTTCACGGTCTGTTGACATTAGTCTGTGCTTTATTAAATCCTCAGTGTCATGTGCCAACTTGTTTCAGGTCTTTACTGTGTAAACTACGTGTGCAGGGCACCCATGACCTACTTTAGTGTCACTTATGTTATCCTACACATTCAATGCAGGGTGCTTCTCTATGTAACTGTCACCTGTTGCCAGAAAATAAAGGAGTTTAGTTTCCCAAAGCTGAGGATGATATTTTTAAGTTTCAAAACAGGAGGTTATTCCATTTATGAACATTATAAAACAGAGAAAAACAGGAACTAAGAAGTGCTTAGTATTCTTCTCTTTAAATAAATGAACGATTGCCACAGGTTCACTTTTTGGCAACTGAATAATCAAGAAGTCCTAATTCTAACACAATAGTTCTAATGGGGTCTACAACAAATTATTGTTAATGGGGTATCACACAAAAACTGGACAGGGTTTTAGTTCTTCAGTGTTTCAGTACTAATGATTGATTTCACAGATACATATTTTCTGTGGTATTTTTGTCAATTTCTCTCGACTTTTTTGTCATTTTTATTTTACTTTACTGACATTATGTTGAAAAAATTGTACAAAACAGGATAAGAGTTTGATATTACACACAAAAACACATCTAAAGGACACACAGTCTGATAAATTACCTAACATTATGTATCAGTGGCAAAATAAACCCATCAGTGTATATGTTCACAAGGATTTATTTTTTCCCAGTATATGTACATTAAGGTGTGTGAATGAGTCACTACTTATGGGAACACCTGTTCAGCAAAAAATCTCCCACAGCAGCTTGATGACAGGATGTGTCCTTCTGGGTTTCACACATTTTTCTGCTTATCTTGTGTAATTTGGGTCTGTTTGCTCCTTTCTCGCAGCTGTTGTGGGCCTGCTGTACCCCTGCCTCGACAGCCATTTGGGAGAGCCACACAAATTCAAGAGGGAGTGGGCCAGCGTCATGAGATGCATCGCAGTGTTTGTCGGCATCAACCACGCCAGTGTTGTATCCTTTTGTCCTACATTTATGCTACTTTTTCTAAATTCACCAATACCTCACCTCTAGTTTGGTACCTGAACAAAACACAGTAACCTCCTTTTCTTTGCCAGCAGGTCAAATAAATATTTTTAAGTAACAATTGTTGCCATAGTAGTGTCATACTTTTTGATTTTGCCCTTAACCTGCCAAACCACAGAAACTAGACTTCGACAACAACGTTCAGCTCTCCCTAACCCTGGCAGCCCTGTCCTTGGGCCTGTGGTGGACCTTCGATCGGTCCAGGAGTGGCTTCGGCTTGGGCATCACCACTGCCTTCCTAGCTACTGTCATCACACAGCTGCTGGTCTACAATGGAGTTTACCAGTAAGTTGGCAATTTGTCAAAGTCACAAAGGCTGCCCATGGTTTCACTTTTGAGGAAACAAAACTGAAACAGAGACGACTGAGCATAAACCCAGCTCTGGTGTGACTGAAGAGTAGATAAAGTAGCTGAACATACTACCCCCCAAAAAAAGATGTGATAGATAACATGTGAAGTACTGAGGTGTATTAATGGTAGCCCCTTGTCTCTGGGAGGCCAATTAACAGGCCCCCCTACCTGCTTCAGCGGCGTATCATCAGAAATATGCAGCTGAGCTGGGCGACCACTGCCCAGGATCAGAGGCTGAAAAAGTAGCTGCAGCTCCTGCTGAGTTTACAAGGTAGAAACAGAGGGGGAGGAGTGAGAGGAGGTAATTACTGTATATTTGCAACCATGACAAGTCCCTCCATTCAGTCTTTAGGTGGCTTTTTTTAAGCTGGTGTTTGTCTTAGTCTGAAATTTGAGAAGAAAAAATGTCGTGATTAGATTATTGTATGATATTTTTGGGGGATCCTGTTTGGTTCTGCCTCTAGGATAAGAAAGAGTCACAAAACCAGAGCTATAGCTACTAGAGGAGTTGACCCAACACTTCGTATTTGTTTACATTAATACAAAAAATATGTTTAACAATATGTTTATTTCTTTTCTTTTTCAGGTACACATCTCCAGACTTCTTGTATGTCCGCTCCTGGCTCCCGTGCATATTCTTCTCAGGCGGTGTTACTGTGGGAAACATAGGACGACAACTTGCAATGGTAATGTCTGCTGCCATTTATAATAATCTATTTTGTATATCCTACTGATTCTATATCAACTTCAAATAACACCTGACATTAAAGGAATATCTTATGTCTGTAGTTGACCTGAACCAGTAAACCAGCTGCATAGTTTATCCAACAATAACACTAATCAGCTTTATTTAGCTGTGCAGTATCACAGACTGTGTATAGAAATGGACAAAACAGCCAAGTCTCAAAAATGAGGCCAATATAAAAGTGCAGCCAAGTGTAGTACCACCGACGGCCACTAATGCTGGCTCCAAATTACTCTGGCTCCTACTGACTGCAAATCAAAAACCATCATTTTCAGTCATGAAATACTCGGACAATACATTTTTCTGATGTCATTAGATAAAGTTAACTGTTTATCAGTGATCTGTTGGTCGTCTATCTGAAAAAAAATCAACTTTAAGTAGATATTAGACTTCAGATAGAGGAATATGTAGCAGTGTGGTTAGTTTGATTGACAGGTTTAGTCTCCAGTGATATGACACCTGAACTTGAGTCTCATACACTGTGTCCTCAGATTCAAGGGTCACACCCGCCTCCTCACTCCTCTCATATTCATATCCATATATGGTAATTTCTGGATCCAAACAACCAACATGAGAACTTTGTGCAGTACATGTCCACATTTTATCACCAAAATTAAGATTAAAATGTTATAAAAATATTTGCTAGTTTAGTTTTTTTTTAGTTAATGTTTTGCAAACTACTACTTTAGAGTTTGAAAGCTTGTCTCTTCATTTGTTAGATATTTTCTAGGACAAAATGACATCGCCTGACATTAGCATAAGAAATAACATCTACCTTCATTCAGGATTTGAGGTGACAAAAACAGTGAGACTGTCAGTTTGTTTGGCATCTTCATTTTTATCTCTGAGGTGAACTAGTCCTTTAAACAGCTGCTTCTCTCACCACTGGAGGTTTCAGTGGAAACCATTCGCACCCTTTTCATTTCCCAAGTTAAAATTCAGGGAAAACACTGCATCTGTGTGATGTTTTATTTCATATTTGTACTAAATATCCCTCCACATTTATTACTTTAAACTCTTACAGAAAACGATGACTTCAAAAGACTCACCACACATCCTTTATTTGCAATTATTTTGCTGAACCGCAGCAGCAGATAACATTGTCAAATGGTTTAAATGTGTTCAAAGAGCATTGGACACCCCCCCCCCCTCCTCACTCCTTCATAATTATCCCATCAAGTCAGCTTTGATGTCTTCATTAAGCTTCTGCCCAGAAGCCTCACCTCATTCTGTCTGTAAAGTAAGAGTCCCGTCACTCCCTCAGTTTGACTCAGTGAAAGCGTGAAAGCAGATTAAGAGCTGTTGTTTTTCACAGTCGTGGCGAGAAACAGAGCCAGTCAGGACTCGGCTGACCAGAGGGTCATTTGCTACTTGTTGTTTTTGTTTGTGATGAGGCCTGAGGAATGTTGGCACAAGCCTCACCTCCTGGTTTTGTTTGGTGTTTTTCTCTCTTTCGCTCCCGTGGGTCAATATGAGAAGGATCAGAAGAGACAAGGATTATTTTTTTTCCTTTTTATTAAACTAGTTACAGTTTACCACAATTAGCCATGCACAATAAAGAAAAAAATAAACACCCCAGTCTCTTATTAGATCTGGTTTAAAGCTGAATGGCTCATTATTTTCTCACTTTCACTGTGATGCAGTCAGACTGTGCAGCTTTAAAATCCAGGGGGCAAGTAAGGTGACGACTATACAAACAAATGGCATCATGAAATTTGAATATATTTAAAATATGTAACAAGAAAATAAGTTGAGATAGCAGTACTTTCTTCCATGATTGGACAAAATGTTAAGTTGCCACGAAGAGGAAGGGACCAAAAAAAAAAAAATATGACACGTAAATTAAGCTTTAATTACTTTAAACAGCAGCAACATGTCAAATCTACTTCAAGGCATTTAATTAAAAAAAATGTGGACATCATTGCCCACAAAGTTTGGTTTCAGCTGAGTTCATAAGACTTTAATAACTAATAGGTTCATGTGTGATTCATGTCTGTGAAAATGAGTCACCCAAGGCTGTTAAATTTCCTCAAATCAGTTTCCCAGTCATCAGATCACACAGACAGACAGACACTTAATTTGCACCACTTCATTTCTACCGTGTGCACAAACAGCTGTTGCATTGGATTTGTAATCACCCCATTAAATTGATTGATTGATTAACGCAGATCGTTCTGTTTGTTCCCACAGGGTGGAGTGGAGAAACCACACATGGACTGATTGGTGAACTTGCAGCAGCCAAAATAAAACAGGATTAGTCATGTGAAGAAGAGAAATGGGAGGAAAAAAAAAAGACTCATTGTTTTGACTTCAGGTCAGAAGAGCCCCTCGTCTAACGTGCCATGTCCTCTGCACCTCCCTGTGGCCAAACGACTCCTCCCTCCTCCGTCAGCATTAAGACTTCCCTCACACTACACAGGAGGACAGTGTTTGCCTTTTTTGTGTTCTTATTTGAAGGACTGGTTTTTATTTCACCGAGTGGACGTGTGTGTGTGTATGTGTGTGTGAGATTTAGCGTGGGTGTATCCTGGTCATAGCAGAGAGGACACGATGGGGGGCGCTATAATGTCTCTTTGTTTTGTTTTTTTATGAAGCCTGAATATTCTATGATCACAAAAGGGAAAATGTTGCTGGAGTGGACAGAAACATGTCGTCACTCTCACACAGAAATGTATTCAGTGGCATCACTGTGACACGGGGAGATGTATGTTCCCAATCAAACCAAATTAAGTATTTATTTTCAAAGTGACCCCAAACCAAATGTATGTGTGTTGAATGATGGGCCACATTTTGAAAGGAGTAGTTGGATATTTTGGGAAGATTTTTTTTAGATGACAGAGGAATGAAGAGAAACATGTAATATGTAAGAAGTGCCATTTATTTTTGCTACAGATCAGCTCATATTCACGTGTTTATGAGGCTTTAGGAGAGATTTGGAGCACAAACTGGAAACTACTTGGGTCCCCCTATGGATAGTTGTGGTATTTATCATACTTATGGTCACAGTTATCACTCAGTACAAGATCACTTTTCTGTTTGAGAAACTACTGCGACACCTTTTAGAGTTTTGGTCTGTCGCTGATAAGTTCAGACAAAGTATGAATTCAAAGCATCTTAGTGTGGACCGGAGAAGAAATGCCAGCTATGTGCACATGTGCAGAGTTGAGACAAGCCACCAAGGCAGGACATGTATGAAAGAATGTACCAGAGGTTTACTACAAAAACCCTTTTCAGTGGATTTGTGACCAGGGTCTAAATGGGACCTTTGATTCCCTTTGATACAAACATTTCCCACTTCGAACTAGTGCTGACGTTTTGGGAACATACACCGACTAAAGAAGAGGGCAGGACATTATTACTTAAGATTTGCAATCTGTGATTGCCTGTGTATTATAGAATGTAGTGCTTTTGTCACTATAACAGTCTAGTTTTATCATTTGTATGAACATAATGACATTACTGCTTGTATGTATAATGGCTTTGCTCTGTAATCAGACAGGTATTATTACTTTACTAGACCTACGGTATGTTAGCTAGTGTTTGGGGGTCTAGAGGATTAAGTGCAATCAGACTTTACATGAGCCGATTATTCTTTCTTATTTATTATTTCTGACAAAGGCTAAAAAAAAATTTATAACTTGTAAGTATATGCAGTGTGGATCATTCAGAAAAAAGCAATAACATCTTTGGTTTTTTTTTGTGAACAAGACTTTTGTCAGAGATTACATGCCTTTAGAGTCAAAACCAATGACTCTCACCGGAGAGACAACATTTAAAAATATATATATATATTGTGTCAACTGTTGTAAAAAATCTCATTTAGTAGCATTATCGAAGGAAACCTGATTTATTTTTTTAAATACTTTTCGTGGCAGACCGCTTCGGGTTGAGTCTGCTTACATTCAGGTGTGCTAAACTGAAGAGGAAGCTTTATTTTTTTGAGGTGGTGAAGCACCTTTTGTTTCAGTGTTTTAGAGTTCCTGTGTGTGTCTGATATTTCAGCTGTGTATCCTTTTTGCTACCTTGGATTTAAGTGAAAAATAAAAACCTGACAAGGACATCTGTGTGTAGTCGTGACTCGCACGTGGGACGGGAATAAGAAATTTAAAACTCGTTTAATATCGGAAATATTTGTGTTTGGTGAATGAACGAACTAAAGAAACTCCCTTGTGCTAATTTAAACCTGATACATAATTAAACTGATTACTAGGCACTTGCCTAATTACATATTTCAGCAGCTTCAGTGAAACAATAGCCCTCAGATGTTATTTGGTGTCAAATGCAGCCGCAGCTCAATTGGAGTGGAGCTTTCTGGGGTGCTGATGATGGCGTTTGTTGTGTCTGCTGTCACGGCCAAGTTGAATAGATGAGGACACTCTTTTGTCCTGGGTCTCTGTCAGTCTCCGGAGCCATTATAATATCTTTGGCTGCATCTTCCCTCTCTTTCCTCTTCGCTGTAAGACCCTCCCTAATCCACCCACCAAAAAAAAAAAAACACCCTGAAACTACCCCCCACCCCACCCTCGTGTGTCACCGGGATCATGAGGAACTGCCCCCCTCCTCTCCTTCCTCTGTCTACCCCCTCTCTGAACACGTCTTTCTGGAGGGCAGACTTCTATTTATACCTAGCGGGGGACTGACAGTTAACCTTTTGCACTGGGGGAAATTTCTGGGAGTGGGGCCAATATCTGTGGGCTGTTCTGACTCACCCCCTCATTCTGGGCGGCTCTCTATACATCTATGTATCTGCTGTGTTTCTATCTATGTATCTATCTTTCCCATCCATCCTCTCCTCCGTGTCTCTTAACGGGGCAGCGATCCAGCGCCACACGCCACCTCTTCCCTCTCCCTCCTCTTTCAGCCTCCTGCTTCTCTCAGGCAGAATAATTGGCCAGGCTTCAACCTCCTTTCATTTCCAGCCACAGCAAACTGAAAGACTCCATTAGAGCACCTGCTTATTGCCAAAAGCACCCCCTCTCTCCCTCTCTGTCTCCCCCCCTTTGCTCTCTCTGTCCTTCCTTCAAGGCAAGAAGACAAGTCAGGCACCGTCTGATCTATCGATTTGCGCCATCTATAGGTTTGCCTGGCAGACTGTTTCCTTTCTCTCTCTTTTTTTAATCTCTCTGCTGCACCTTTGTGACTTTGAAATTTCTCTTATTTGGCCTCTAATTTGGTGCAGTGAGTCAACTGCCAGCAAACATGAAGACAATGCAAGTTTAACAGCTCTACACTCAAATGTGGACGTTTGAAGTGAGTTCGTTTGAATGTTTGCTGCAATAGCTCAAGATACATAGAGTGTGTAACAGGAGTGTAAACATGAAGTGAGTAGTGTATGCGTGGATACATGCTTATGTAGTACACAGGTGGTATAATATAGTGCAACATGACTTCATATAGTGGTTACACTACTTTACTGTGGGATAGTGTCTCAGCATCTCAGTTTAGTTTACCGTATTTTCCGGACTATAAGCCGCTACTTTTTTCCGACGCTTTGAACTTTAAACACCAGTGTGGCTCATGTATCGGCGGCATGAAGCTCGTTGGCTTTTTACAAGCTAGCAAGCTCCGTGCCGCCGATACATTTAGCCTCGTCACATCAGACCCGGTCAGAGTGGACCACATGAAACTGTTTGAATAAATTCAATAGCGGCTTTTATAGATAGGTGCGCGCAATATTCCAGAAAATACGGTACTTAAGAGTCTAAAATAATCAAATTTACACTCGAAATGTTTGGATTTGAGAAATTTCTGTGAAAAAATATATTTTATAGCAAAGATTTGATTGAGAAAACTGTTGAAAATACAATATGAGCCTAATTTATGATTTTATATATTTGTAGTCTAATTGCTTTTTACCTCAAAAGTTCCCAGTAGCAGAACAATAGTCTTTCTATTTTATGAGATTTCACTTTTACTTCATTGCTTTTCTGATCAAATATTGGACTTTTTACCAAACTGCATTTCTGTGACACCTGGATCTACTTTTCAGATTACAATGCTGCATTAACACGTTTTATAAAATGTGCTGTAAATGATTAAATCAGCCGTTTCCAAACTTTCCAGTCCAGAGATGGTTGTATTTAAACCACTGTTTATGGTTAAAAAAAAAAGTCCACACCCAAAGTATATTTCTAGTGCATTTTTCCTTTATTTCTCCCCCAGTATTCACCCCATGAGGCCTTGTGACCCTTCAGAGGGAGCTCAAGGATTAAAAACTACCAAACCTTACAGAAAAAAGTTTAAGCCTTGAAGCACCTTGACTTTCTCCAGCAGAGGAATACAACCTACAAAATGATGCATCAGTATTAACACAGTACTAATGCAGTATAACAAAATCAGCCACTTTCCCACTGAACAAGTACTTTTACTTTTGATGCATTGGGTACATTTTGTACTTTGATAAGATCTGAATGCAGGACTCCTCTACCTGTCCTCTCTGAACGCTGGTGGCCTGCCTTCCTCCGAACAGACGTCTCTGTGGTAAACTTCCTGTCTGAGGGAGCTGCTGTCAAGTCACTCTGCCCGTCACACACATTTACAGTCTGTCAGGTGCTATTACACACACAGCATGTACTTTGATCTGAGCTGATGTCTGGTCTTTCTGGACTGGATCAAGTTCAATCTCACCAACTTGTTGTGAGACGTAAATGCGCATATTCAGCTCCCGTGGTGGAGGAAACACGCTGAGGAGCGGGCAGCGAGAATGGGAGATATGAAGATATTAAAATACATATATTCTGGAGAAGTAAAGCGTGCAGCATAGTACAAGATTACAATGCTGTCTACTGAGTAGTGATGGCTTTTGTTACCACCAGATGACAGTATTTATCCTCTCAGCTTGTCTGGACAGGACATCTGTGGACCCCTAGTGGAGGGACAAGGAACAGAAATGTCTTACAAGGCCTGATCTTTCAACAGATTTAACCTTTTCACCCAGCTACTTAAATTAGATAAATATTCTGACAGATTTAAACAATCGTGTATTTCACCTATATGAAAAGTGAGTTTTGTAAGTTTAAAAAAAATCAAAATAAGTCAACACTTCTTAATAAAAAAACAGAAAATTGTATTAGTGAATTAAAAAATGAATGCACCTTTTCCCCAAAGCTTTTTAAAACCACTGATGAACACACAATTTTGGATTCAAAAAGATAATTTATTAAACGGAGGCATGAATTTTGTTCTTGGAATATTTATCTCACCCTGCAGTGAGCGGCCAGAGTCACATGCATGATAGAAAAGGTCAATGAAATGGATTGAGTGTGGAGAAAATCATTGCACACTCTTATTTCTCTGCCAAAAGGTCTTCAGTGGCATTAATGTCCTGCTCTCTGTGATATATAATGAAAGATTGTGTGTGTGTGTGCACCAGTGTGTGTGCGTGTGTGTGAGTCGTTTAGGTCTACTGAGTCTTCATTACACCAGAGCGGGGTCCACTCCTGTCCTCTGCCCTCACTCATTGCCTCTCCCAGTGCTGGCCAGGAATAATGAATTACAGTGGATGCCATGGGGGGCTGAGTGAGTGGCTCAGAAGTGGAGTCCATTTTAGCTCAAATTACCTCTCAGATCCCATTCAAATGGCAGTCTCAGGCTGCTCCCTGCCTTCTCTGCGTATTCATGTCCGAGGGTGAAATTATCCGTCCACACCTTTCTCTCCTCATCTAAGTAGCTGTGATTCCCAGTGTTGTTGGTGGCAACAATCTGGGATCTAGAAGTAAAAAATAAAAACCATCTGCATAAAAAAAACACATGGACACTGATCCAGATTCATCTTTAAAAAAGTGTAAACAACAGTTCATGTCATATGGGATTTATCAGTTCAGTCAGCATGCTCAGCCTTGTGTGTCATTCCTGTTGATTCCTCCTCTTCCTCCGCAGGACAATAATAAAATGACAGCATAAACCTCAGGTGATGGCACATTATGCATGCCATCCAAACAAATCCTTCCCAGTGTAAATTAAACACACCCAGTGCATCTTACAGCCCAGATCAGACTCTGCAAATCGACCAGGGTAATAATAATAATCACAGCTGAATAACAGGTAATGGAATAAATCAAGGTGAGCATTTCCATTGCAAGATGTATCCTGAGAGGAAGAGACACACAAGAATTCTGCTTTTTTTAGTAAACTAACAAACAGGAAGTAGATAAACATTTACAACATCAACATAGTTTTCTGAAATATGACAAATTGGGATTCAGTCTGATTCAACTCAGCTCCATCTGCCTGGATGTTGGTTCCAATTGTTTAAATGAAGCATATTGAAAATAAAAAATAAAAACAAATCCATGTGCATCCTAAAAAAAATAATTAAAAGCTTTAACACTTGTTGGTAATCACAGATCAGCAAATTTCAACCACCTCATCTCTTTGTTAACACACTACAAGAGTATGTCCTATGTCACCTACTTGAATATTGTCAGACCTCATTTGCATAATCTAAATCACGCTCGCAGCTCTACTTAGGATGCACTAAAGGTCGATGTTTGTCATGTTTTAATTAGTCTTCATTTGTAGGCGCAAGCGTATTTCCAGCAAGAGGCGCGCCTGCGATTTACTTCTGCTGCTGAGGAACGCACAAAGTTGGCAGCTTCAAAAACCATCTGGGAAAGTTATTGCGCCTAAAACGTCCTCAGACGAGCCCGGGCCCCGATAAGTGACAAATTCACAACATGCTCACTCCTGGGGGGTAAAAACAACTCAGGTGCACCGGGGTGAAAGGGACTCTGACGCACATGGCGCTTTCAGGGGAGTCCGGCACTATTTTGGCGAGTTTAACGGCAAAGGGCGCGATGCCACACAAGGAGAGGGGTCGAATAACCGCTTATGACTGACCTCCGTCCACTATAATTAAAGTTGCAAGCTGGACCCACGGACATAACCTAAATTGTTTCTCGTATTTAGAATGAACTCCGATGTGGAGAAAAAAAAAAACTTCATGGCTATTCATGATTTTTTTCTTTCTTCCTTTAACAAGTAACTTTGTAATTCTCTCTGGTCACATCTGGATTGTCGGTTTGGTATTTGTACGCGTCCAGACGCACAGAAAATGAAAAAAATACTTGGAAAATGTAGCCATAATTTAACATGCGTTGCTAGGAAGATATTGCAGTAAATAAAAATTCAGTTATTCCACATTCTGATGTGCATGATAATCAAACTGAGAGATTACATTGTGATGCAGCCTTTGTTCACCTAGGGCTGCAAAACCGCCATGCAGTTATTGAAATGCGCTACCTGCGTGCGTAAAAACCTGCTCTCATGGAACAAATACGAGTTTATTCTGCAGCAAGTGCTTTCCACCTGTCTCTCTCCCACTTGTTCCACCCTTCTTTTTTTTTTTTCCTCGCGCGAGACAGGTGCACGAGGCATGCGGACAATCCAAAACCTGTAAAGCATCCCTGGGTGACACGCACACAAGCATCAGGGACCCAAAAACTTCCAGGGGCCACCGAGCCGAGCCGAGTTGGGGGTCAGTGAGCATCAGGTAGACCGCGGCGCACCGCTGCTGCTCCTGCTTTTTTACATTACACTGGCTTTTCTTTGAGGTCTGGTTTAGCGGCACATTTTCATTCATAAATGCCCCCCTCTGGTCCCTCTCAAACCGCCACCCCCCATGTTGCACGGTAGCCTATTTGTTCTGTATGACTGAGAATGTAAACCCATTAACCTTACAGAAATAGCCACCATGTGCAGCTCATTCTTCGCTGTCAGAAGTATAAGACTTCCCGACATGTGAAAAGTCCTGCGGACCATCTGCAAAAACTACAGTAAAGCCGTGGGCCTGACACCAGTTGAGCGTCACGCAGATAACAGTTCGCTTTGTAAACCCACTGAGGGCGACTTAGAGGCTTTGTGAACAATCTCTGCGTCTAATTAAAGAAAATAAGAGTTTTAATCACGTGTTAATTTCAAATGAGAATAAAAGTGCAACACCCACTTTACCTTTTTTTATAAATACAAGAGGAAATGTTATAACCACGAGGCTGAACATGAGTCAGGGTTGACTTATGTGCAGCTGTTTCTTTCCTCTAAAATTTGTTTTAACCCTTCACGTCCATCAAGAAATAATGAAGGACAGACGCTGTGGTTCAGTTGGAGTGTCTCTGATTTAGGAATAAAGCAGACAAGGGTTTTAAAATGCACCTTAATGTATCAGAGTAAAACTACTGGTGGAAGAGAGGACTTCAAGTTGTTGAAAATAGTTTTTTATTTTGACTTGAATTCACTTTAGTTGAGTTTATGTTGAATTTCTTTTGTGTAGTCGGAGCTGCCATGTTGTTATTTTAGCCTGATTTTAAATTTCATCTTTTGTGCCTTTTGTCTATTTAATTCCCCCCATTACAATCATGATGTTGTCTAAAGCAAGTCACAAAAAGTATCTTAGTTATTTTTTTTTACAAATCACTAACCTTGCTAAACCCACGCGATATCCTGTGAGACAGTTTGGAAAGTGTGGAAATTAAGATTTAGATAACTCCACGTGTCATATTGTTGATTATATTTCAGTGTGTTTTATGTTGATATCACCGTCACATGAAAGCACAACTCAAAATACATCAGAGCTACAGAAACTTTTTTTTAAAGTGTTTTTATTTCTAAAATGATGCAGATGAAGACTGCACTGCTGCTGCTTCCTGTCTGCAGGACAACGCACTTTTGTGACATTTCAAACACTCTGTAAAAACTTTGTAAAAATAAAAATAATTAGTGGCTATCAACTGGCCGTTTTTTCCTCATATTAGTGCAGCATTCAAGAGTTTGCTGATGGGAACTCAGCTGCATTCAATTAGCCTTCATCTAATTTAGCTGAGGCCTTAATTGCGCTCAGGGTGGTGCAGTTGTTTGTGCTAAGCTCTGTTTGAGACTTCTGTGGAGAAATACGAGCCGCTCCTTAAGAACAATCCCAATTCAAATGAGACTTATCTACGCCAGACCGATCAGACGGATTAAGAGTTATTAAAACCTATAAAGGGCTGAAACCAGAAGATCCAACAGCCCCAAAGTCAACGCTACGTGGCGACTCCAGAGGATTTCTCAGTAAACACATTCAAACCACGGACAAAAAAATGATACAGACATCATCTACATGGTGTGATGTATGATGAATAAATAGTGTGGGGAGATATGATATCTGGATCTCTGTGGTGTGTTTTTTTTCTTTCCAGTGGTAAAAAAAACTAAACGGAAAAGGCAGATTTTGAAAAGCAGCACATCGTATTAATATCTAAAGTTTTCAAAGGGTATTTGGAAAAAAATATATAATGTTGCAGTAAATATGAAGCAATAGCAGCCTAAGCAGACAGAGATTGGTATATTACAGTTGATGCAACATGCAAAAAAAATGTGCCAGTGGCATAAAATGACTGCATTTGTTCCCTGAGATCTGCCCTGGTCTGCTTCATCTGACGCACTGTTTCTGGAAAAATCCAGGGAAACAATGGCGCACAGGAAACAGGTGTGACTCCCTTCTCGTGGGTTAAAACATATTTTGGATTAATTGCATTTTTATAAACTTATTGGCTTTTTTTGGCAGTATCGACTATGAGCAATTAGCCCGGCATCTAATCCGCTCTAATTCGGCTGCCCTGCTCTTGGCTGACCCGGGATGAAAAACAAGGGGCAGCGAGTCCACAGGCCCACAAAAGCGCAACAACAACAACAAAAAATCA
>OOFC01050917.1:76667-100016 GCA_900323345.1 Pseudochromis fuscus
ATATGTAATCAGAGTAAAGCAAGTAGAACAAGCTGGTAGATTCCTCAGTCTGTACATGGTCATTGTTGTCATTGGAAAACCATTGGTTTGATAGGGTGACCCCAAACTTTTGGATGGTAGTGTATATATACACAGGATTTGTTGTTATGGGGTATCAGAAATTTGATATTCAAAGCATACACTTTACCCCACTGATGTACTTATAAAGTTGACTGTTCTCTCTGGTGGACTAACAATGTAACAGCATTAGAGTTATATATGCCAAACCTATCTTTGGCATTTCCTGATAGCTATTCCTTGTTTATTGTTAAGACCGAAATATAAAAAATTACAACTTACACCTAAACCGTACTATGCAGAAGTTTTAAGCAGATTTGATGTTTGGATTTTTGACAATACTACTACGGAGGCGCCTGATTGGTCCCAAACTCAATCTGCACAAAATGCCAATGCCACATCAACAGCCTGTGTGATATCATAATGAAAATCCTCTATGATTCAAAAAGACCACAAACAACTTGGTAAAAAAAAAAAACAAAGACGAGTAAAACCTCAACTGAACGTTGCCACGAGCCACAAAGGTACGATTCAGGGCTGCAACTCCAACAATATCATCTCACAACCCTGCACAGATGCAGTAATATCGGACGTAAGGTAATGAACTCATCACATCTGATTTCTACCACGAGGACACGGTGCACAGCCAAATGCTACAAATCTCTCCAGTGGGGAAAATCCTGCCAAATACCAGAGACCAAACCTGTCACCTCATCAATCCTGTAGTCTCTAAGCAGCTCATAATTTATAATGTCAATGGTTAATGGCCATATAGAACAGGTTCGCCAACTGGCAGCTATCAGATCAATGCAAATAGCCACAGCAAATGTGCAGCCTTTTGTCCGTCGACTCATTAGAAGGATGTAGCTGGAGGAAAACTGGGATTAATGCAGAGGGGTGTTCTCTCGGGGGCCAGAGCCAGGATCATTACTGGCATCAAGCCAGGCTCATTAAAGCCTCGTTGTTGGTTATTTGGACAGCCACCGAGCGCCATGGGAAAGGAAGAAGGTGGGAGTGCCTGAGGTACGGCTGATCAGGAAATTAAAAAGAAAAAAGAAATGCTAACATGTGAGGTCAGAGTTGGCTGTCCTCCAGCTCCATTTACAGAATCAAATTTAGATGCGACTGACCCCACGGGGCACCAACAAATTACAGGGTAAGACACAAATAAAACAGGAGACGCGGGTTTGTTTGTTCCCCAACTGTCAGCGGATCATCATTTAGGATTTTATCTCATCCGAGCATTCAAATTGCTTTTCTTTCCTGATAAGCCGTTCCTCTTCTCATGACATTTTCCCCGTCACTATCTCCCATGATTGCTAACACTAACAATTTATTGGGCCTTATTTCAGTGACAGCTGCTCAAGATTTAAAAGGTGGTCTATTTTTTCTGTCAGTTGAAACATGAAGTTGAGCTGAACTGAGAGAAAGTGTCAGCCAAAAATATATAAATGTATTTTAAATGATGGTGATCAACAATTAAACATACATTATGACGTACAATTTTACAGAATACATATGATGGCGACTTGCATCAGATGACAGAATCTCATATAGAGTTCCTTTGACACAAACAATTGACGCAATCAAAGTAAACAATGTAACATAATTGGTTTCCATCTAATTTCTGGTTCTGATTGACATTGTGACTGCTGTATTGCTAATGTAAGACAGTGACTGAAAATAGCCAAACAACAGCTACAAGGGGCCAAATGAGGGCCAGTGTTATGATAATTGGTACCTCCATATATTCCTGTATAGGGGTTAAAATAATATGAATAACTGTAATGTCCACAGGGATTCTCGGCTAACGTTTGCAAGGTAGGATAACAAGACTCTTCACTGCAAAGGTCATTTTAGCTTAGCTTGCTAATTTTTTACATTTTGAGAAAAGCCTAAACCCAGGGGTGGGCAATCCTGGTCCTCGAGGGCCGGTATCCTGCATGTTTTAGATGTGTCCCTCTTCCAACACACCTGATTAAAGCTCTGCAGGAGCCCGATAACGATCCTGATCACTTTAATCAGGTGTGTTGGAAGAGGGACAAGGATTGCCCAGGATTGCCCACCCCTGCCCTAACCCCTAACCCAATGTTGACAGAGTAGCAGCAGCTGTGGTAGTAATCATTATTTAGAAGGAGAAAGTGCAGCAGGTGCAGTGGCCTCTACAGTATGTAGTGGTAATGTGATCTGGTATTTGGTTGAATTTCAATGGTACAATCTAACTGCTTCAAACATATCCCGTTGTTGCCGGAAATACGTCACAATACAGAATTTAAAATCACTGTGACTTTAAAACTGTTCATGGGCTCTGAAGAACCAGAACTTTGAGATACGTGCAGCAACAACAAGTTGATTTCAGAGCATAAAACACAGCATGTAGTGTGCATGCGTCAGAGCAGGTCTAGTCTACTGTAGACAGATGCCATGGAGGAAGTGTACAGTAAAGTATAAGGCCAGCAGAGCCTTGTCTACTTCTGATCACCACTCTTTAAAAACCAATTTACAGTTCACTGTGTCAGGATGAGTTCTTACAGCCTTGGCAGAAAATTGAAGCATTAACAATCCTCACAAACAGCAAGGCAAACTTCCCACAGCCTCCTTTTTTTTCCCCCTCCGGCTGTAATCAAAGGCCAAGCAAAGAGCCCACCGTGAAACTTTTCAAAGCACAGCACGGCGCCCCCTCAAAGCTAGTTTAGATGCAGCGTTTCGGTCACAACGCTGCAGGCTGTAAGTACAGTGTAGGACTAAGTGTGATTGCAGGGCATTGAATCTATTTTTAGTTAAATGCATCAGTTGCTAAATTATTGTTGGGCACCGTTTGTAATGACCATGGGGTTCAATGTGATCATGTAATTGGTTGGAAGGAGATGTCGAGGAGGCAGTGGATGGAAAAGCAACACAGGTGTTGATTGGTATTAATAGAATAAAAGAAAAAACCTGAGCCACCTGAATCTTGACAGAATTGCTCTGGCCTCAACACTTGTCTATTGTATCATCATCCAACATGTCATCTATGACGGCCAACTGTTCAGTTACAGTCTAACACCATATTACCCCAAATATAATCATTCAATTAAAAGCTGTGTCTCTGATAATGGCCGGGACTGTGATTGGTCGATATGAACAAACAATGGCTGGATCCCAAATATGGGAAAAACAGCAATGAGTAAATTAAACTGTGTGAATATTTCACAATAAAAGCCTGGTTAAGAATTTAAGTGTTTCTGTCCACTTAAATGCCAGTAGTGTGCTTTTATTTTGAAAAGATTATAGTAAGTCTCGAGTTTGTAGTAAGAGCATAATGCAATAATTTTAATGTTTTGAGCTTCAAAGCAACTTCATGCTGGAATATGACAAATTAAACTTTTGACAATTTGACAACTTTCACAAGCCAGCCTCAAGTAGAGGCCTGTTAGTTTTGGTAAATAAAGGCATATGACAAACCTTGACATGTGGTGCTGTTATGAGATCTCAGTGGTAATAGTATTTAAAGTCATCAGTGTATAATGGGCTTGACATAAAGACACATCAGCAGAGTTTCTGCTCCTACAATAGATATTTCAACTTCAGCCTTTAAATCAGAGTTAGAGGTGTTACTCACGCTGAAAAAGTAGCTGAGAGTCAATCACATTTATATGAAAGGCCGTAATTTGGAGTCGTTCTTACTGAGGGAACAATAAGCGGCTGAGCTGAGGCCAACTCAAAGAAAATTAGTGGCCGTTATGCGAGGCTTTGATTAAGTTCTGACTGTGACATTGTACTAAATGTCTTACAGTCCATTGAGGTTTGTAATTCTATCCAGATTTATTGCCATGTGCTTTTCCATCCCTTGCATTAAATACCAAAACTGAATGTATATGTGCACGTATTCGCCAAGGAGGTCATGCTCTTTTGAGTGCATCTGCTCACATTTTGGACAGACATAGTATTACACAAGAAACAAATGATTACGTTTTGGGCAAGATCAGAGTGGAATCCCAGAAAAAGTCTTTTAATTTGTAAATGTTTAAATAAGATTCACCACAAGAGGGTAACAGCCTGAGAGGTTCATGCTCCCCAAGCGCTTTGCTGTTTACACTGAGTAGTTTCTTGATATAGTATCTACTTATTTTATCTAAGGAGTTCCCTAATGCCTTAAAATCTGTACAGTACATATAGTTTTTAGAATTAAGTAATGACAACTATGATAAAAAAATGAATGACAAAAATTATTAAGAGTAACTAAGGCTGAATGATTCATCAATTTAAAATAATGATCCTGCTCAAAAACCATGTAATTAACAATCAAATAATCACAAAGGCTACAATTTAAGATGCCTGTTTTTTAAATCTAAAATTATTACTTTATTAAACACCGTCGCAGATGTTGTGACAGTTGTTTTATCAATTATTGGCTTATGTAATGAAATAAAAAAAACAACAACAAAAAAAAACAAAAAACACATCGATCTCAATGGATATCTTTATGTTCTTGTCATTGCATTACAATTGCATTCTGAGAGTGTTTCATGTGGTAATCCTTCATCAAATGATGTGAATCTACTATGCTGTGACCACTGAACTGAAACTCCACTTGCAAACAAAATCTGTCAGGAAAATCACAACAAAATATTCACCCCCCCAAAAAAAGAAACAGTAAAAAGCTTTTGTTTTATTGCTATTGATTGAACAAGCAGTGCAGAACTTCTGACTCCCTCGTCTGGCAGTAATACAAAAAAAAAAGATGAATGCTACATGGCAACTGTCTCAAAAACAAAACAAAGTACAGACAGATTTACCTGTTGCTGACAGGCTAAATCGGTACTGTGGTATGGACTCTGGTGCTCCACTCTGCTAAAGTTATTCTCAGGTGGAGAAACTTTATCAATAAATCTAAAATGCACCCAAAGGTCATTGGTGAAGATGAACTACAAGATGACCAGTATGTGAGCACTGCTCTACCCTCGCTGTTGAACCTTCTCTGTTCTGTCAACATAACATTAATAACTAGCATTATTAAAAAAAATCCATATTTGGCATTTCTACATTGATTGTGACATGTGAAGATCAATTTTTTTTAATCCAATCCTCTATAACACGCCCTGGAGAACACTTCTGCACGGCTGCAGCAAGGTCTGCAAAACTTCAAATAAAGTGTTATTGATGGATTTATTTTTATTAAACCTATTCAGGGGGTGTTTAGTTTCTTCCTGGCATTGCAGGAACAACGTAGGCCGTCAACCACTGAAATCATCCCCTTTGATGTTTGCCACTGTTTCAGCTGCTTATTTCAAGGTGAACCTGGACGATTAAACAAGTCCGTTAATGCAGCCTCTGAAGGATCATGCTGCTCCGAAGTGGAGAAAACCAATAGCTACAATAACAACTGAACAGCACAAGACTGAGTGGCTCTGCTCAAACAGCCGCATTTTGTGAAGAAATACTATCAAAATGTGAAAAAAAAAAAACCATGAGACTCAACAAATTTTATGGATTGAGTAAGTCTAAAACTAAATTCAGGTTGACCAGTATACCATATTACAGGGGGTAACTTTAATACCTCAGTACAATAGCACACCTGCAAGAAATAATGAGCAGCACAGTAGGTGAGGAAAGGACCCACAGCGAGGGCTCGACATATTTCCATATAGCCAATCAGCATTCATTGTTCTGACCATTTCTATTAGTGCTGCCTTATTGTACAAGGAGCTGGAGTCTTCATCACACTGAGGACAGCACAGGGAGAAATTTACATAGCAAAGTCCCACTGAAGGAGGATTACATAAGCTTCAAACCCTGGCAGAATTACTGACTTCATGTGTGAAAGGTATTCACAGGTGGTAATAGGGCAGACAGCTGATTGCTGAATGGAAATGGACCTTTGACAGGTCATTTTATGTGGGCGCGGGGGAATATAAGGGGCTTTGCATTTGCAGTAAAAGAAAAAAATCCCTCACCTGTGGCCCTCAGGGAAAAAGAAATGAATGCAAATGTATACGAGAAGTCGATGTGAAGATGTGGTGTGTAAATAAAACGTGAAAATAAAGGTTAAATGAGAAATAAATAAAGTGGTGAGTCCAGAGCACACAGACCTCCAACACCACTCATACTGGCGTGCCCCTGAATTGTTCATTAGCTCAGGGTCGCAGCAAAGGCCGAAACCCGGGCGCCGAGTCAAGGGTGGTCTGATGGGAACAAATCTCAACACAGATTCACATCTTCACTCCGCCTCTGCCTGCTCCTCCTACATGAAGAAGGAAAGCCGGAGCTCTCAAATGTACAGAACACAACAATGTTTTTGAGAATTCTTAAGAGGCTCTGCAAACAGGCAGAGATTGGCTTCTTTTCACCGCCGTCTCAGAAAAAGACGTGCTACACTGCAGCTGAGGTTAGTCGGGGGGAGTTACATAAGGCAGAACTGAAAACATTACTTCAGAGAGTTCATTCAGAGACTTCAAATTCTGCAGAGTTTTTTCTTCATATATCAGTGATTCACTTTTCTGAATCTGTGCGGTTCTGAAAAATTTCCCTGACCAAATTACTTCAAGAGGAAAGGTGTTTTTTTTTGGATCTGGGACAAAAAGTGGACATCTCGCCTAATCAGATGAGATATCTGATTTCTGAGATTTCTGTCTCGCTGCTGAGGACTGGTGCAAATGGAAACCGGAGCAAAGGCAGTAATCAGAGAGCCTCTGGTTTAGGTACAGATGGTGTAATGGCTCGACTGGGAGCCATCATTTTCTGGTTGCGCCGGCACAATGGTTGACTTCACCTGACCAGCAGCTGTGGAGCTCACACTTCAGCACCATGGACAGCACCACACACACAGCTTAGAGGAACAGGCGAATTCTTTCAGCTTCAAACGTCCTGCACTGTCATATGTGTTTTGATTGTATTTTGTGTTGTTAGTTACTTTATTGGTTGTTAATGCAAACTCAACATTTTCTGTGACTGTTTCAAATTAAAAGCTATAGCATTTTGACAGACAGGAATCTTTCATGTCTTGTCTGTACCAAAGCAACTGAAATAGGACAATAGTATGATTACTAAAATAATGAAAATAGCATGATAATGATGTTACATTTATTTAATTAAAGTCTGTCCACAGAGATGGTTTTTTGCACTGGAAGACTTCATTTTCACAGCACGTCTCTCGAGCGCTTATTGTTGCTAGGTTACAAAAACCATTTTGTAACACCTCTGCGTTGCTTTGTTGTGAATATCAAGTCTCTGTAGTTTACTTCAGAAAAGTTAAAGCTAAAACAAGAACAAGAAATCAGGTCCTGGGATTGGCAGCAGTTCTGCACAACATAACTTTGTTATCAGTTAAATTCAGTTTATCTTCTCAGCTGACAGTGATAAGTCCCGCCTCCTTCTCAAACCTGATTGGATGGTAAGAAAGAGAAGTGGCATTGATGAGGTCAGTGGTGCTCCAGAATTGAAACCGTTTTAAATGGAAAATGCAGTGACACACAGCAACGAAACACATAGTGTACGCTAAGGGCGTTGTTCTACCTTGGATACTTAACACTGTCGGTGTATTTTTATTGGATCTGAAATTAAATTTGATGCTGCTAGCACAAATAATGCTGCATGTGGACACAGGGACAGAAGTGGTAGAAATATATGTCAAGCTTAACTGACATGCACATTATACTGCACATGCACATTATGTCACTTTTTACTTGAAATTCGAATATTCGTTTGAATGTAGGGTGAAAAGTGCATATTCAAACTGTAATGACCTGGTGAAAACGTAGGCTACAGTCTCTGTATAAGCACATCAGACCATTTGAAGTAGTTTCTATGGTGTTTAATCAGTCTCAAAAGTCAGGCAGGTGCCTATGCATGATACAAAAGTGAAGAACAGTGTTTGTGGACAGAAAAATAACCCTGCAATTATGGATTTCTAATCCGCATGGAGATGTGGACATCCACGGACATGACGAGCATGTTCACTTGACTGTCCACTGCGAGCTTGCAGTGGTCTCTGAGGGTGTCAACATTTGCTTGAACTTACCGTATTTTCTGGACTATAAGCCGCTACTTTTTTCTGACGCTTTGAACCCTGCGGCTTAAACACCGGTGTGGCTCATGTATCGGCGGCACAAAGCTCGTTAGCTTTTTACAAGCTAGCAAGCTCCATGCTGCCGAAACATCAGACCCGGTCAGAGTGGACCACATGAAACTGTTCAAATTCAATAGCGGCTTATAGATTGGTGCGCTCAGTAGTTCAGAAAATACTGTAGTTTTTTTCAGGCCTAAATTTATAAGCCTTCTGCTATTCATCCAAATCATTTAAATCCAAATGCTTTATTTAATGACTCACTGAAAAGCATCAGTTGCCATGTTAAAGCCAAACAAATGCAATAATCACCCTAATATTTCTACATCCCACAGCCTTCAAGTCTCATCAGTGCTTGGACCTTTGTGTTGATATCATCTGTGAAAAGACAAGTTGACAAGCAGCACTTACATCAGGCCACAGCAGCCTGGTCGCTTTGCGCTGAAGTGAAAACTTTGTTATAAAAATGAGAAACAAAATGAAGCTTTTAAATCAACAGAAACCCCAACATCAGCCAAGCTAAAACTTACAGAGTCATTTTATAGATGTGGAAGCTCTGCTGGGACGAACACACCAGAGCTGTAATTACAGTTTTAACTCTGTTGCCACAGAGCAATAAAGACTTTCATATAGTGCATCCTGGGTTTTCTGCTCTTTGGCACATACTGCATATGGCACAGTGCAACATGTGCTCAATGGCTCCACTGGTAAGAGATTGGGTTAAAACACTGTTATGGGAAAACACGGACGACTGTAAGGACTCAAAAACCAATGGTCTGCCATTCGATATCCATCATAATAAAAGGAAAGAAAAATCTCTAACAAGCCTCGGTATTCTGCCGACTCTTGCAGAAATCTGTCCTCTTCAGTCACAGCAAAAGATCAGATCTCGCCAAGGATGTAGGAGATCAATACCTGCAGGCGGAGAGCGTGCTGGGATCTCAGTGACTGATGACTGTGCAAGATCTCCTATGATCCCAGGCTTAATGAGCCGTGTCTCTGAGCAGGCCTGTGGCGTCACATATGTCACAGCAGCACTGACCTGCATCTAAATCTGAATGATTATCATACACTGGTCGTTAACACTTGTCAACTCAGCAGGATTTAATTTACTTTTCATTTTGAACGCCACCTTAACACTCAACTTCAATAAATGAATGGTTTTAAGTATTTCTCAAATAGCCCCTTTTTACATGGTGTGATGACAGGTTTTATTTGTAGGAGGCAAACTGCAGAAAGTCTAGTTATGTTCATGACTGGCCAATATTTCATAGAGGGGACCCTGTTGATCAGATTTGCATTTTGTTGTCTTTGAGCCTGTTTACACTTGGTTTTAAATTGGGTCTCAGGTGATCAATCGCAAGTGGATAGCGCAAAGTACAAGGGTACACAACCACCAAAACACATTACTGATCACTCAAACCACATGGGGAGGTGATTTGGGATGCATTTGACCACATATCTTTCTCGTGTCAACGCTAATGCGCCCTGATAAGGACATAACGAGACATACGTAGGGGTTAAAAATTTTGCGCAGGTCCTTTTGGTGGATATGATGTTGCTGTAGCGACATCTGAACACAAGCGGTCAGTAAGACACTTTGGAGACGCATGATAAATACAGGTGTAAACAAAGATCTGTCTTGGCTGTCCACTTGTGATCCAACCACCCAAGATGCATTTTAAAGTGTGTGTTGAAGCCAACGATATAATAACTGGCCAATAACGTAATAAAAGTCCCGAACCAATAACGTAATAACTTTTGGCCAATCACATAATAATTATTTACGTTATTGGCTGCTTATTACCTTAATGGTCAGTTATTACGTTATCGGCTGTTATTACATTATTGGCTTCAACAGTGTGAACAGGGTCTTTGGTGGTGATTCTCCTGCAGATGTAGACATCAGTTGCCACACTGCTTTATCCTGGCAAATAGAAGATGAAACCTGTCTAGCACTGTTGGCATATTGATAAATGTAAATCTGCTTCAGTCAGTGACAACTTCCTGGGCTTCTCCAGTAACATATGGAGCTTCTCTTTGCACATGTAAAAGCCTGATAAGAAGTGTGGTTTTATGAATACATGGTAAAGAAACCTGCTTGAAATCTACCACAGAAAATCAGGCTTCTCAAATCCCCATAAGGATTATGGTAACCAGGTTTCTTGGTTACATACCAGCTTGGAACTCAGCTTACTGGATGAAATGGGCTGTAACCTTTGACCTTAGGGCATGTAATTGCACAACATTTTTATTCATTAGCTGATAGTGAATTGTATTAGCACCCTCTACAGTTTATAAGAAGATTGTTGGACGTAGAGTAGCAACGGCAATAAACAGGTCATTACAGTTGAAATATTACAGCCCTGGTTTCTACTCATCCCTTAGTGTTCACGTTAAATGTCAGTACTGAGGTTCATCTTCCATGATTCTCTTCCAAAGGAACCAATGTGTTATTTAAAGAGGATCTATTATGCTCATTTCCAGTTCTATATTTTTATTCTGGGACCACTAGAGCAGCTGTGCATGATTCACAGTTTAAAAAAAACCTTATTTATCTTATACTGGTCCTTCATGCAGCCCCTCAGTTGCTCCCCTGTCTTAAACAGGCTGCTTTACTGCCTATGTCTTTAAACTGTAAAAAAATAAATATATATATATATATGCCCATATGAAAAGCTGTATGTGTGGAGAATGCCTTAAAATGCATAAAGAGCAGCTGGCTGCATACAGAAATCATGCTGAGCTGACATCATTTTGGTGCCAAGGTAGAAAAAAAACATTGGAAACAGAACTTGCACAGGGATTACTTGGACATGTTTTTCAAATTATGCAACAGTTTGGCCATGTTTAATATGAACATTGTAACATATATGGCAGAAAATATGGAAAAGCTTCACAGGTTCGCTTCAAAGCAGATCTCTTAATATTTAGTTTTTCAAATTACACCCGTAATGCAAACCAAGTTGTTAGCAATCCAAATCTCACAGACTATACTCTGCAGCACACAACTGGTATATTTATTTTATTTTGGAAAATTGTCTGTACAATTATCTGTATAATTGAGTATTGACATTTCCCTAAAGAAACTAATCCATATTACATCAAGATAAAAACTCGTACTCCATTCAGAGCAGGGCCTCTAATAATGACCAGGGCCATGGTGGACATGGAATCAAACATTTATTTCACAATAAAAGCCCAGCTACAAAATGAAGGGTTTGTCTAAAGAAATGCTAGTAGTGGGCTTTTATTTTGAAATTGTTAAAGAAAGTATTGAGTTTGTGTTGACAGCGTAAAGCAGTACCTTTAATGTTTTGATCTTCTCTCTTTGAAGCATTCAAAAGAGGCTTTGTACTGAAATAAGATTAATCAAACTTATCAAACAGGGGAAATTTGAAATTCAGCCCTGCCTCCAATAAAAGCAAGCCTCAAATAAAGGCTGGATATTTTCTGCAGTTTTGGTAAAAATAAAGGTGGCATAGTTTGAGGTTATATGGTGTGTGCTCAAATTCATGTGAATGACTTCCAAGTTAATTCTAATTCGTTCTGACAGGCACTTTTGGAAAAAACAAGTCCCAGAGCAGATGAATACAAGGGTCCTGATTAATAACATCCAACAAAAAGTGGTGCATGATGGTGTTACTGTAAGCAGTAAATGAAAAGGAAACCAGCCAGTCCGGTTTATCACACAGCCAACAAGAGAACAGCAATTTCAAAGAAAGGTCACCCAGTTGGTACACTGCCGTTATTCTTTGCTGGGCTGCTCTGCACATGTTGCTCCAGGTAAACTGACACATACCACCATGTAACCACTGGTGACATTTAAATGTGAGGCTGCCTACCTGACTCTGATGTGTACCCTGCTCCAACCAATTAAGATTGGCTCTTTCCCTTTGCCCCTGAAGATCTAGAGTGTTTAAGAATGTCACAGAGTGGCCTTTAGCTAAGGCAGCCTGAGCAGGATGACATTTGAAATACCCTGTATCTACAAAGGATCCTTCTTTTGAGCCAATTTTGTTACTTTTCCACAGGCCAAAAGATGTTGAACAAGGATCTTGGAGCAAACAGTCCTACTTCCAGATGGTGATAGCGTGAGAGAAATTCCCCCAAGCCTTGGTGGTGGTGCGTGTCTGAAACCACAAATTTATGAACCGTGTTCTGCTTTGCAAACACTTCTCCCTACAACAACATTGTGAAGACCAATCCAGCCTTCTTAATCATGTATAAACTACGAATGTGCATGTACATAAAAGTACACAAGATGACAGACACAATCAAACAGGTTGGTGTGACCATCAATTATTAATAGAGTATATACAGTGCCCACTTCATCAGTGCATTTAAACCAGAACAAGTTTAATGCACTTTTGTTTTTCTGGAAAATAAATTACCTGCATAGCCTAGCATAGCTGTAAGCCACTGGTTGCCATATGACTCAGCATTTTCCATCAGCTGTTAAGGCTTTATATGAATGTTGGTACACTGTTGTAACAATTATTCTTATGCAAAATTAGTAGAAGTGGTATAAGAGTTTACCTACTGTATTGGTATTGGTACAACATACAAAGTTCAGCATACCCATTATATCTTTACATTATCTGGCTTTACTTAGCCTGACAACCGCAATCAGCCTAAGCCAAGTAGCGATGTAAATTATCGACGCATTAACTATCCAACAAAATACTGATTACTACTACGGCTGCTACTCTCTGTCAAAGTGGTAATCAGAACTGTGCTGCTAAACTTAGATTGATTGATAAGTGGATGTAATGATACTAACAATGACCTCAAGTTACCCTGCCAGCTTCAAACACAGCTTTGTAGTATTGGCCACTGATTGGAAAAAAAAAAAAAAAGAAAGAAAGAAAAACTAGGGCCTTGGGTCTATGGTTGCATTCCTGAAACATATTTTGACATTTCCAGTTTGTATAATGCTACAGTTTTTGAGCCTTCAAAATTAAACAAATGAGTTGTGCATGAACCAATAGAGCGGTCAATGAGTTTTTACGCAACAAAAACTACCAGATGAGACAAAAGCATCATCAAATCATCCCTTCTCAACAATGAACTCCACTCAGCTTTGCGCTAAAGCATTTTAAATGTCACATTTACACAATAAATGCAGCTGGTGTTTTAGGAACCCTGCCTGTGTGAGCACTCTACACCTCATCAACCAACTCAATCTTCAACTGCTATACAGCTACATCAGCAAAGAGGTTGGCCTTTAATTATGATTTAAAATTAATGTGAGGGCCACGTTGCCATGACAACTTTTACCACGGATAAATACAGCGATATTTATGACAATCTGTGTAGTTTTTCTGTCAACTTCTCACTATAGCGAAAGGGTTGATAGAGGCCAATAGGGCTATCACGTTTTTATTTGTTCGAACATGGGGTGAAAAGTTCATATTTGAGCTGTAATTACTTGTAATGTACGCTGCAGTCTCTCTATCAGCACATCAGACCATTTGAAGTAGTATTTCATAGTGTTTATTGAGTTGTAAAAGTCCTACTACGTGTGTTACAAAAGTGGACAGCCCTAGAGGCAGGATAGATCTTGGTTCAGTAGGACTTAGAGATGATGAATCCTGAACACACTAGCACACATCAAAGAAGGCCAATCCTTACACATGAACATGGATCAATCCACAAGTTTGGACAAATCAATTTGAGATCCACTACACCTCAATTTTTCAAGCTCCATTGATGTAAAACCCAAACATTTTAAATTTACCTGTGTGTCCAACAATGAATGAAAGTGGACCATTTTCACAGCTCACAACATATTTGCACTCAATTAGATGATTATAACAAGTATGCTTTTAAAACACCAGATTATCTCCTTCTCAAAACATCTCTTAAAATCCTAGCCCGGTCACAAAGAAAATCTTTTGTTCCCTTGTCTAACCACAAAAAAATCATACAAAAGATCCAACCACACCGCTGGCATAATGCACCATTTGCAGAGTAATAATAGACACACAACTTCCAGCTTTGTTCCTGCTTGCTTCAGTCGTTGTGATGTCCAAAGAAGCACGAAGAAACGGGATCTTTGAAAATATGTCCTGCCTGTGTCGTAGCTGCAGTATATGAAGGACAAATTGAGCGTTACTGGGAGCAATCGCCTTGAGGATGACTGACAGCTCAGTTGTAAGCCAGCACGACATTGAAAGACACAGACCATTTCACACTGTATTAGTCCATTACATGGTGGCGTTGCTGCTTATGGTAAAGAAATGGCTGCCTTAGCTTAATTAGCCTCCTAGCTACAAGTAGCAACAGGTGCAGCTAGGAACGAAAGCCCAACTTTTACCTAATTCTGATTCAAAAAGCTCGAGACATGGCAACATAAATGAATGCAGAGGCTTAACAAACATGTGGTTTGTTATTTTTAAAGCCACTGTCAACATTTAGAAGAGGTGGAACCAAAAAAACACACAACCCCCCCACTGTTGACATGTTGGTAAAAATCTGTGCATTATATCTGGCTGCATTCATCAAACATCATCTTGGAAACCCGAGGTTATGGATAGAAAATGAAAAGATAAATGTTAAATAGCTGTTGGCTGTGGCAGTATTCTAGGTCAGTAATATTTAGAGGATATGTGATGCAGCTCTGCATCTTCTTTAAGCGCATAAGTGTAGGAGAATAAAGGAGAAGAAAGTCTATTTCCAGAAAGGCCTGGCACAGCACTTCTCAGACTGAGCTGACGCCTGCAGCTACAGTTACTTAACCTCAGAATTCGACTGAGTTAATAACCAGTCAGACTGTTTTGCATCCCGCTAACAGGCGTCAGTCGTTTAAAGCATGGCAAATCATGATGACATCCAGATCATTCAATTATAAGCATCTTAAAATCCAGTTTCCTTGTAGAATCTGTACCTTGTGTTTAGGGTAAAGGTTCAAGAAGAGAGCAAACTACAGAGCTAATTTACTGTGAAGAACAAACATTTTAAAAATACTTCATACTCAATTTAAATAGAATTGATTGTTTGATATACATTCTCCATCAACAGAGTGTTTAACATAAATAGAATTATCCTGAGTATGAGTACAGAAAAAATACTAGTAAATAAGACAGCTGGCTTGTTCATTCTTTGTATTGTAATTTTTTTGGGGGGGGGTTTTCTCTACCGCTAACAAACACCACATCACAACAACCTGTTACATTTCAAAACAAGGTTGGTGAGAGCTGAAGGAGTCAACCAAACCAATAAAGTTGCGAAGTGCAAAATTATGGTCAAGTTTGATGATTCTTCTTGCATTTGTTACAATAAAAGACACTTTCACATTATTTATTGTTGGGAGAAAAGTTGTCACTTTTTGATCGATATTCAAATATTCGTCAGAACGTGTGGTGAAAAGTCCACGTTTGAGCTGGTGGAAGTGTAGGCTGCCATCATAAGCTCACCAGACCATTTGAAGTAGTTTCTATGGAGTTTATTTAATCTCAAAAGTGGCACAACAGTGTACAGCAGAGTGTAGAAGAGTATCAATAGTTGAAAGAGCATCACTGCAAGAGCACATTTCCAATCTACACAGAAATGCGGTGGTCCATGGTTATGACGATCACAGTCACATGACATGCCTTTGGGAGCTTGCAAAGGTTTCAAAACGCGCAGCAGAGGTGTGACGTTGTCAAAAGATGACTTTTGACAATGTTGGCCGGAGAGAGACATCCCAAATTTATTCAAACTGAATTTCTTAGAATAGTAGTGAAGTGAATATAATAACCACTAGATCAGACTCTAAATTACACAGTCATTTATATACACTTCCTAGCACAGTATCTGAAATACAGTTCTACCTGCTGTGGGTATATCACATAATCTTATTTTTAAGATCATTTTAAGAAAACCCCTGCTGACTGGGTTTCCTCCTTGGCGGAGGGAGCACAAACCACCACCAACGTATAATCCATCTGTACTGCTGTGACAGAGTGAACAATGTTGCCCTGCTGTGGTGAAAGAGCAACACGATGTTGTTAAAACATAGCTTCATGTCAAGCGATACACATTTTCTGTGGATTTTTTTGTGTTTTGTTTTTGAAAGAGGATCTCATCCTCTGAGCTTCAATTTTAATAATCTGTTCTTTGGGTAATACCCTATCCCTCTGTCAAAAAGAAGAAAAAAAAGAAGTTATATTCAGTTATGTTCAGTGCTGTTTCCAGAATGTTGGTAAATGACAAACCAACACAGACCTTGTAATAAAATAGCTGATGGGTAAGCACTGCAGCTTTACAGTGTGAAATTAAAAAAAGTACCACTAACCGACACATGACCTCACTTTAAGCATATGACACGTGACATGTTATGCTGCATGTGGACAGGCTACAAACCTCTTTCTTCAGAATAATCACCTACTCCGAGGCTCTTGGCAGATCTCAAGGATCCTTTTTTTTCCCATGTTTTCCCCACTAAAGCATTAGCAGAATTCAGACTCCATTAAAGAGCATTATCCAAGCGGGGGTGCAAAGCTCTCAGCCGTCAGTAATCACTTCAACTTCCTTGTAAGGCAAGAAAATATACAACACGCAGAAAGTAGACAGATGCGATGGCACATGGAGGGAGTCGAGCATTAGAATAGGTGGTGAAATGGAAATGTAAGAAATGTGTAACATTTAAGAGCTGTGCATTTTTGATGCTTTAAAAACGAATTTGCAGTCTATTAGGACTGTATTATTCATATTTAAATTCACTGCATCTTATTCATACATGACCATTAAAAGGAGATCCAATCAGACAAACCAAGCACGTCTGACTAATCAAAAACACACAATCTGACAGCCTAAAGCACACAAGTTGCAAACTTTACCAAAGGTGCAGCATTACAGTTAATCAGGTACAGAAAGAAAACCACAAAACCTGATATATTAGGAAAAAGAGAGAAAGAAAAAGAAAACCTTAGAAAACTGGAGAGCACTCAGAGAGCATTAACCTCCACCAGGGCATAATCCAGCTGTACTGATGCTACAGACTGAACACTGTTGCCCTCTTGTGGTGAAATAGCAAAACTATCTTCAGAAAATTTCACTCGTTATAACAGTTGGGATAGTGTTAGGGGATAAATCCCAGGGTGTCATCTTCTGATCATGCCCAAAATGTAATTATTAGTTTGTCGGGTATCATCCTACCTCTGAAAAATATTAATCAAGACTCGGACAGACAGACAAATAATTGCAGGTGAAAACAGAACCTGCTTCCTGCCTCACATCCATAACAGAAAGACCTTTATATAGTAGATGTCAGTGCATTGCATTTACCTCGGTGTTGAAAGCCAAACTTTTGTTTTGTTCCAGAAGTTAGAAAACCTAATTTAAAATCCTCTTCATAAACACATGCTTGCTAATAACTAAAAGTACAGCACTGGAACAGAACTGTGTTTAAATAAGCAGGTTTTGATGCCATGTTTCTCCACAATCCCTCACGGTACACTAGAGTGGAATTTTGCACGGTTAGTTCAGATACGTCTGTTTGAACAATGTGAGTCTTCTGAAAATGATCTACACTGACGTCAGCAGCGATTGTGGATAATGCAGACTGGCACAGTTTGGCCCTCAAGTGCAGTGCAATAACATCGCAGGCGGATGCACTTTTTCCCTGCTGTGAAAGATGCAACGGAAATGTATTCCCAGAAACCAACAGAGTCACCGCTGAGACGACAATATTTTGAATGCCTTGTTTACTTTACACACCTTAGCTTTTCGCAGTCTCGGCTGAATTACTCCAAACAAATGATTTTAAAAGGATATGTATGTAACAGACTCACTAACAGACAGATTAATTTTGCCCCATCCTGACCTCTTTGTCCATGCTCTCCAGATCCTCCTTGCAGAGCGTGTACAGAGGCATCGTTTCTGACATGCTCGGCTGTCGTTTCCGACGTGACGGCCCAGGCTGCTCGTCATCTTGGCTGGACCCCGCAGCCTCGTCCTGCTGGCTCTGTGTGCTTCCCCTGAGGTACAGTAACAGATAGAAAGAAAACACTATGAATGTAAACTGCTTTCATTCAGCTAAACAGTTGCACCAGAAAGATATTGACTAAAGAAGACAAAAATAAGAGTTTTATTGTGATCTGGGCTCTGACATCTACTGTATCTTTAATTTCAAAGACGTTGTTTTCACCTGCTTCACTTGTGTTGGTCGGTTTGTTATGTTAGTTTCTTGTGGAAAATTAAAGACAAACTACTGACCTTGACAAAGGATAAAACTCTTACAGAAAACTACTGAACAAATCAGGATGAATGTTTTTTTGTTTTTTTTTGCGTGCCACCCAAGGAACAAATAACTAAATCCTTGGCAACACCAGAGGATGGGAACCTTTGCAAAGAAAATCCAGAAATCCCAGAAAATTTCCCGATCAATTTTAACAGCTGAATGTTTAAACAAGGTAGTTTTGTTATTTTACCAAAAGAGGGCAACAGTGTTTAGTCTATGGCATAGACTATATATAGGTTTGATGATGCTAACATTGGTTTTTGGACTCGCATTTTGAAGCAAGGAATTCGGTATTTCAATAAATATTGGGGTGTTTTTCCCAAAACTGACCATACTGGGATATGAAGGGAGAAATGAGGAGGCGGGTCTGACCCTTGAACCCCAGGACACAGTTCAAAGTGGATGAAACCTGAGTTCAGGTCTGGTTTCATTTGAGACCAGAGGTGGACCACCAGAGAAGAAGAGGCGAGTTTAGCTAACAACATCAGAATGACAGAAAAAAAAAATCGACTGAGTATGTTTGAAGTCTATTGGAGCCAGTATTTAGTGGCTGTTGGTGGTATTGCGCTTCCATTTCTATATACAGTCTATAGCACCTATACAACTGGATTATGCCTTTGAGGAGGTTTAAGTCCTCTGATGCTTGCTAGTTGCTGGCATCATCATCAGCAACTCCCATTTTTAAAACAATACAACAAATAGCTGATACTCTGTGGAAGTTGTTCATCACACCAGCCAATAAAAGGATTTGATGAAATAACAAATCTGCCATTAGCTATGTCGGTAAAAAATGTGCTTACATCTGAAAATAAAGACTTACCTTTTTGTATTCTTCAGTCATGCTTTTCTACTTTTATTCTTTGTGTTTTTGTGTTTACATTAATCCCTATAGGAATTGCCAGTGAACTGAATTTATTTGCAAGCACTGTACATAATCAGCTTATATAGTTCACAACAACAAAGACTGAAGGTTAAGGCTGGAGACCAGTGATGAGGAGTGAACAGGCTTTCTCTCTGCGGCGAGGTGCCCGGTAGATGTATATGCAAATGGGAAGAGGACATTTTTTCCTATGCTTGCTCTCGGCAGTGCTTAATTGAACAGATCTTCTTTGATGATTCTATCCAAGTTTATGCAACTCCCTGAAAACTCCACAGTGCCTCTCATCTGTGGGTAAAATGGGCCAATTTTCCGCTCGAGATTATTAATTACGGAGCATCATCGCAGATAGATTCAATTTAAAAAACGTTTTAAGCCGCTAAGAGTTAGTTATATTTCAGAGTAGGTGTTCCTCAGGAGTTAAAAAAAATAAAAAAACAGCCAGGCAACAGTCTTCATGTGGTGCTCCAATGACAGACAACTACAAAGGACACACTCCTCATTAGCATTTGTGAGTGGCAGATGAATAACAAATAGAGTGGAAGATCACCGAGGTCACTTTGAGGGACTGAGAAACCTTTCTTGCTCCTGCCACATCACTTTAGCCAAACAGAAGAGGGGAAAATGCGCTTAGAAAATTAAATAACTAGATAAGGTAAAAAAAAACTTGTTTTTGCTGCCTGGATCCCATTGTGTTTTTTTATTAAGACACAACAGGCAGACAACAAGATGCACGGCACAAACTCGGGGGCTCGCCTGGGAGCTGAGGACTGCGACTGCTGTGGTTGACGGGTATCCTCGGCCACCAAATGCCATTAATCCATACAATAAAAAGGTTTGTTGGAGGGTTTTATTGTTCCTGAGTTGATAGCTGAAGGAGCTCTATGTCTCCACTGGGGGTAATTCAGAGAGTAAGGTATCTCTACACCAGCAGCTGTTTTAGTTTACAGACAAGCTATGGATGGAAATGAGGCCCATGAGGACGAAGCCATACGTTTAAGATCTGTTAGAAGTGATGCTGCAGTCAATACTAAACACAAATATCAATAGTAAGACTTTTTTTTTTTTTTTTTACATGCCTGCGATTGTTTTGCTCTACTACCCAAAAGTCAATACAGTCAATAATTAGAGGAATGCGATTTGATAAATGATAATAAATGTGATGAGATGGTAGAAGGTAGAAGAATTAGTGCAGAAATTGTTCTCTTAGCCGAGGTCCAGCCTCTTGAGGGGCACTCGACCAGTTTTACACATCAATTGTGCATTTATTCACCGAGGAGAACGACTGTGATTACAGTTATACAATGTCTTCCTCCGGTCTAGCGGCGCTTTGAGAAGCTTTTACCCTGATTCACCAGGCAATCAAAAGCAGTTACAGCTTCTGGTGGTTCATTATGTTAATGTTAAAGCACATCTACTGTATTTAGAGTGTTTTTATGTGTTAAAAATACACTGTGGGTTTTTAGCTCTGGCCTGATTACTCGACTGTTTTGGCGATGTGGTCCTGCTTCACCAGGACCCATGCGGGAGAATCAAACCCCAGTGATTGACAGCGGGAAGGTTTGCACTTTGATGCTTAAACACATAAAGAGCAGTGATGTGAGGCATGACCTATTGACAGCCACCATAATTAGATTTTCCCTACATGGCTCCAAATAGTGCTGATGATGCAGGATGACATCACACTACTGTCCCATCATTGAGTTACTGGTCACTCTGTGGGATAAACACATGAACCAGGCCACACAGTGAAGATCTCAGAGTCTCAATCACGCTTTGTACTTTTATCCAAACCAAATTAGGCATAAAAACACATTTTCTGTCATATCAATGTTGGGCTACCTTTCTTTAATCTGTCTCTCGCAACTTCCTTAATTTTAATGGAGGGGATGTGACTATTTAAGCTTAGGAAAAAACACTATTTAACCTACACAGGTGGGGTTTGTCTTTACAAATAACCATGTGCAGAGTAGAGTAGAGAGGTACAATTTCCTTACCACAGTGTCATAAATTGATGATGATAGTGATTATATATAGTTATGTTCAGTACTTAGGCACAAAGCGTCTTGATGGAGTGCAACAGATTTACAGTTAAGATGTAAATTTATATGTTGCACTCCTCACATTTATATCATATATATCAGGTGTATCAAGGCTGGTCGTGGTAATAGGTCGGCTTTTAAAAGTCACTCCAATAAACACTGATTACAAAGGCATTCACTTATTCATGAAATACATAAAACTTATGACGCTTTCTCCACAAGTCACTATGATATTGTAACCTACTCTCAATCCTTCAGACTGGCGTGATGGTAGCCATTTTGGAAATCATTACTTAATGAAGTAGAGAGGTCACTCACCAGTAAACTCAGGTCACATACGTTTTGATTCAAATGTAATAATGACCGATAGTGTCATCATTTGTTGTAGGAAATACATCATCACAATGCTGTTTTAAGTGTAATTACTGTACTTAAGGCTTGTGGGGTTTTTTTGGCTAATCGTACTAACACCCCCTCAAAGGAATCTGATATCCATTACTCTATCAAGTAAAAGTTTATTTCCTTAGTTGGTTCCAATTTTAATGCACTATATATGCAAGGTTAGTGTTCAAGTACTACCCTGTCCCACCCCACTATCCATATATAGAAGGTCCTGGCTCCAACTGGAAGAGATGGCGACCATAATAAAATTCTCTCAGCTTTAATTCAATTCAGTCCTTTGCAAAAAGTGTAGTAAGGTGACACTAGGTGACACTAGCCTACATGAAACTCCTGTTGTTTGCCTGTTGCACACGTCAAACTGTGTCACAATCTTTTATCAACTGAAGTCCCTCAGAAGATCTAGATGTATTTCATTTAATCAGTGTATAATCACTGTATTAATCCATCTCGTGCCGTACCTGAGACCAGACTGCTCTCTGGGATCAGAGAGAGATAAAGACCCTGACGTCTGGAGGTAGGGTGGCGGCCGTGACACCTGAGGGCCCCTGCGGATCAGCTTCCCTGTGACGGGGTCATAGGTCCGAACCTCTGGAGCTGGAGGTGGAGGTCTGGGGTGGATGGGAGCCGGGTGAAAAATAGGCTTCTGCAGGGAGCCCTGATTGTCAGGGAAAGCTGCTGGACTGTTGCTCCTTCAGAAAGACAAGAGACGAGATCTCAGGGTTGGATTCATGTTTTCAGTTATTGCTTAACATCTACTCGGTTTGGGTGGGCCTGTAAAACCACAGCTCCCTTACCGCGGCGTCTTAGAGTAATCTTCCTTCAGTGGGTACAGCTGCTCCTCCACCCTCTCCCAGCGCTCCAGGCAGCTCCACAGCCAGTCAGGGTTGACAACATGGAGGTGCCTGCTGCCTTGGGCCTGACGAACCTTCTCGGTTCCTGGTTCACAGGGATGAAAGAAAATGAGGACAAGATTCGACCTTAAAAACTGAAGCTATTTCAAAACACACACACACAGACAGACGCACACACACGAACACACACACACTGTCTGCTGAATAATTCAGAGCAATGATTCAACTTTCTTCCCAGGAAGAGAAAGGAGAAAATAATTATCTACTCAATATTATTAGAAAGATAACAAGAAAGATTTGTCCTTTGGAGACACTGGACTCACTGTCCTTTCACTTTTCTGCCAACTCACTGGTTTTCTCAGCAGCCAAAAAAGTCATGTTTTGCTTGTTCAAGTCTACAGAGAAAAATGCTTTTGATTGAAAAATGTTTTTGATGTTTGACACAAAAACATTAAATTTAATTTTTGAGTCTAAAAGCTCATTAACCCGGGTTCATCTTAGAAATGCTAAGACAAAAACCTAACGCTCAACAGTATGTCGACATTCACTGTTTGGGCATCTGCTGCTCAGAGGGCCGTGTAGTTTGCCAAAGTGGGAATGTCCAAGTTGTTATGTTATTTTTGACAACTGCTAAACTAATGGATGCATCACACCAGTGCTGAGCTCTTTGTATGAGTCAGTACAGGTCCCTGGAGCTTCCTGTTCCTGATCCATGGAGATTTGTGGTCCTGGGGTCTGGCTGACTGGTCCACTCTCTGTCCTGAATTGATGTCCATCATCTGTTGTCTCTCCTTTCTCTATCTTTCTGTACCTCTCTCTCCCTGTCCTTTTGTCTCTCCCTGTCCCCCCCT
>OOFC01050918.1:0-11786 GCA_900323345.1 Pseudochromis fuscus
GCATTGTGGCAACGGAAGTATGGCGGCTAGCAAAGGCTTGTCAAGCTACTCTGGTGCATTATCAACAAAGGGGAGGACTATATACACACTGCAAACTGCACCTGTATGGCAGGGTAAGTATTATTGTGTGCTGATTTCACTTTCTTTGCCTTAACAGAAATGAACATGCTCAGATAACTTAACTGTGATGTATTAGGCGTTTGCACTTGCCCGTACCCGTAGTTAATGACAGGTATAAACGGAAGGTTGTCATGGTAACAGTTGTTGTGGTGTTGATGAGATAAAAACGTTATGTACGATGAAGCTCGGTTGTCAAGCCTCGTTAATATAACATAACAATCTAAACTGCCAGTGTCCAATATAAAAATGATAACAGGCTGATGGCATGCACCAAAACCGCGGCTAACGCTGCTAATGCTAACAGCTAGCTTCCACACTCACCAAGGAGTCTCTGCACAAGATAAAAAACGCAACAACCAGACATTTTGATGGGCTAAATTACCACGTGGTTCTTCCAGAGAGGTGCAGACAATACCAGGTAAACAATGGGACATAGCATTTCTGTTGCCAAAATGCGCACGCAGCTTCTTGATGACGTAGGCTGTAAATGGGTCTATGCATATTGTACAAACAAAAGCTTAAATCTGATCTCTCGTATGGTGACACTGTTACTGCGTGAAGCTCTCAGGAGGTTGGTGTTTCACAGAAGCTGTGAATGGGCTCCAGAGGTGGGTGTAGACAGATGACGCAGTGTATTTAATGAAACATACACGATCAAATCTGATTGAAGTGTTGCTTCCACAGTCAACTTCAGCTCAAACTTGTAGATGTTTGCGTGCAAGGTCACAGGAATCAGAGGAAGATGGATTACAGATGATTTGAGCACAGTCACACCCACAGTAGACCAGATTATACCATATCCCACTAATCCAACTAATCATGATAATGCAGCACGGGTTTTTTCGGGTTTGATATTATGAACAGGCTTTTTGTCACATGGTGATTAGCAAGTATGATCTGTTAGGGATGGCACACACGTTTTAGGAGGGGGTTAAATAAAGACCTGCCTTTTATTTCCAAAAACATAGAGCGAAGGTTTATTCATGACCCTGTATATAAATAATGTTTTGTGTTGGTTGCTAATAAAACAATCCTAACAGGCTGTTGGTGCTCCAGTTGTGTTTCTATTTAAAGTGAAAAGCAGCAAGTTTTGTGTCAATGTTAAATCAGCAAAAAGTAATTTAATCTTGTTTAATAATAAATATTATTAAATAAGTAATTTTATTTTTTAGTTTCTCACGTGTAGCTGAAGTAGTAACTGGTTTGCAATAAAATAAATCACAAACAGCAACAATTTATGTACTAATGATGTTGTGTTTTGGGTTTCTGTTAAAACTCAAGGTGGCTAAATAGGGACATCTAGTGGTCAATGCTTCTAATTACAGAATCTCAAATTACCTCAAATATTATTTCAAGGGTGTTGCCAAATTATTTTTAGGATTAAATCACAGAACTGCAATAATAGAAAATATATTTTCAAATCTACTCTGCTTCACCCTCGGTCAAAATATAAATCAGCGAGATGATGAAATAAGAAAACATGATGAATTGATCATTGCATCTTTATTCATAGAATCACACTCTGCATAAATAATTAACAGCTGATCAAAATTATAAGTGTATTAAAATATACTGTTAATGCACTGCTAGGTAATTGCTGCATTGTGATTTATATGATATGCATCTACATAACTAACAGTTACATTCTGGATGCTGTAGTAGCTGTGCTGGGAATGCAGGAGGCCATGTGTAAATGTATTTTCTAACAATTAAAGCAAGACACAAAACAAAAATAAGGATCATAATGTGTAACCTACTTTTTATTCTGATTGCGATACCATGGATTTGCTGATCTAATATATAATTTAGCTTTTTTAATCTTCCCTCTTTTCCTTTTCTCCCACTTAACTTCTTAATCCTTCCTTGCCTTTACAAAAAACACTCCAGACACATCATCGACGCCCACCCTCATATCCTGAGGCAGAGTGTAAACCTCCAGTCGGATCAGGGTGTAGCCGCTCTCCTGTAAACTAGCACAGACCTGGGCCTCGTTCAGCGGGACCACGGGGATCCTTACCCCAGGGCCCCCAAAGTAGTAACTCTCTCCCAGGGCTCCGATGAGCAGGAGGTGGCCACCAGGCCGCAGCAGCTTTCCAATGTGACCCAGGGCCCTGGTGAAGGCGGCCAGGTCAGGGCTGACACTCTCCAGGCAGAAGCAGGACACCAGACAGTCGGCCCCTGCTGAAGGGAGGGCATCGGGGGCCAGGGGCTGAGAGCAGTGCACGTCGACGGGGAGGATGTCTGCGATGACCTGACGCAGCTTGGCAGCTTTCTCTGTCCACGCCGTGGGCCTGGTAAAGACAGTGTCAGTGACTTATCAAACTGCAGATGCACATCCTTTATCTGCATCGCGTGCATGCACAATTTACTTGACTTCTATTTTGTATGTACTGCAGATCACTAAAATCTTGCTTGTTGACTCAGTGATGATACTACTCTGCTGTTATCCAGTCTGAGTAGCCAACATTTCAATAAGCACTGGGAGAGCACAGACCTCCACCAAGCACAACATTTCCTTCCATATTGTGACTTCCACCAAAGATATTTCTAGTATTAGTCTTGTGTTTATTTATATCAATATTAGCTCCACAGCGTCGTGGCTGTTTAAAGATGTCTGTTGCATGTTTCTAGCTTCATTTGTTTTTTTTATGATGCAAGTTTCAAAGATCGATTTTTTTCATATTCTGGATCATATTATCAGAAATTATTCCTTTATCCAGATCAATCTTTGATATATTGTAGACTATGTTACAAACTTGTCCTGTATTTTTTTTCAAAGAGTCATATGCATAAATGTCGCATATGGTCCTATCTCCCAATGTTAAAGAATCCTTCAAAACATTCCTGGATCCAGACGGTGATCCGGATCACTTCCAAAATCTAATCATTTGTTCCTTATCCCCATCTGGACAATCCCTGAAAATTTCATCAAAATCCGTCTGTAACTTTAAGAGTTATTTTGGAAACCAACAGACAGACAGACAGACAAACCCCGGCAAAAACATAACCTCCTTGGTGGAGGTAACTAGTCCTCAGATCTTTCCCATACCGTCGTCCCTCCAGTTTGCAGACGTGCTGCAGATACGGCGTCCAGTCCAGACTGTCTCCTCCCTCCCCGTGGAGCCAGCGCCTCAGCTCCTGCCGGTTGACCTCCAGGAAGTCAGTCAGAAGCACCTTGTTGAAAACCTCACAGCCGCTCAGCACCTGATACAGGGTGGGACCTGAACCTATGTCCACCAGGAGCTCACCACTCACATCACCTGAAAAACATTGAAGAGAAAAAAGGACAGACAACGTGAGAGTCTCAGAAAAACCCATGAGAGTGTTGTTGTTTTTTTAAAAACTCTCTCAGCCTTTGATTATAATGCAATCCCGTCAAGTATCTTGAACAAGTTAGACATATTTGAGAGGAGAGTTTTGATCAAACAGTGAAGCGATGTGCCAGCTTTATATGACGCTTCATGGTGTAAATTTAGAAATGACCCTTATTATCCAAATCTGGACCCAGAATTTGATCTGAAGTTGCTGTATTTAGGCCACTTTAACTCCTGACAGTGAAAACATTGAGGATTATATTTCTGACAACAGATTTGGAATTTGAATAAAATAAAAATGATCCTGTTTATGGAGGAATGCTTTTTGCACCATGTCACTAAGACTACATCAAATCCTTTTATTGTTGCCTCGTTGACAATTTGACATTTTGTATTTTCAAATGATTTCTCAGCCTCTATGATCCGTGCCCTTACCTTCAGTGAAAGCTCGGTGCAGACACGCCAGCTTCCACGGCACAATGCTGTCTTTTCTTGCAAAATCGGCCCGTGGTGGAGTGTAGTTGTACTGTAGATACGCCGCAGGGTCAAACTTCTGGTAGCAGGCTGCCATGGCTGCTACTCCATTCTCCGTTCCCTTTCCTTCCATCATCCTTTGTGGATCGTCTGTTTCCTCTGTCTTCAGGTACGCTGCAGCCCCCCCGAGCCCAGTTATATACCTGTGTGTGTGGGTGTATCTGTGCTAATATGTGTGTGTGTGTCTGCGCTTTGGGCTACTCTCAGATAGTGATCCTGTTTTTTGGACCATGCTGCCTGATAGCATTTGTTCTGTTCACTTTGTCTGCCCCGAGGGACTGATACCATCAGATCAGGGGGCTTCCTCCAACACTAGACCCACTAATGGACTCCTCGTGTGGCTTTCAGGTCCTTCAACCACCCCTTCATATCTACACAATCACTCTAAAGGGCCTGTTACACTCAGCTAGGAAAAGCCAGGTTTGTCTCAGGCAACCCCTTTTAGGAGACACAAACAATCTTAAATAAATTTGTCTCTGCCTTCGTTGGACATTTTGCATCATAGTGACGTTTGTTTTGGGACATCTGGAAAGGTGAGTTGATACAAGGTATAATGGAAAAGTCCTCCATGTCTTCAAAACAAAATTAAAGGATGTAAAGCTTTAAAAGAAGCTGCTAATGCAAAACGATTTAATTATAACACAGTCTCAACATACTTATATATAAAATATTGCACATGTATGATTACGGTAATTTATTTTCCCTAAGGTTGTTTGGATTAGAAAGTATAGAAATCAAAATTAAATTTACTCTGCCCAGGAAAAGCTGATTTAAAACTTTACTACAGTTTGAATTTTAACCACCACAGAATGAAAAAATGCTTATTTAACAACTTGGTGATTTTTTCCAACATATAAATACTGTTTGTTTGATTTCCAGTAGTTTATTGTTGACAGACTTGGCACCTACAAAATGTGAGGTTGCTGGTTCAATTCCCTGCTCCTCCTGGTCACATCTTGAAGTGTCTTTGACATTGAACCATAAGTTCCTCCCTACAGCCTCCTGCAGGATAGCTCTGTTTTCACTGGTGTGTGAATGAGCGACTTGCAAAGAGGCAACAGAAACTTGTAAATTACCGTATTTTCCGGACTATAAGCTGCTACTTTTTTTTAACCATGCTGCTTAAACACCGGTGTGGCTCAGTATCGGCGGCACAAAGCTTGTTAGCTTTTTACAAGCTAGCAAGCTCCGTGCCGCCGATACATTTAGCCTCGTCACATCAGACCCGGTCAGAGTGGACCACATGAAACTGTTTGAATAAATTCAATAGCAGCTTATAGACAGGTGTGCTCAATAGTCCAGAAAATACGGTACATTCTAGACATAAACTGAATTCAAATGGTGCACCTGACTTTTCCTGCTTTCTTCCTTGTCTTTCCACTCAGTCTCTGTGTTGCTACTTTTCTGTTTACTTCTGATTGTCTTTCACTTTGAAGTTTGTCTTTGCCACAACTTTCCACACATGAAGTTTAGTCTTCAGTGGAAACGGTGCAGCTCCACTGATCTTCAGGACAACCAGCTCGACTGTAGTATAGGTGTCTGTGTGTCTGCAGCTATACTGTAGAGGCCTTTACCACCTCCACATGGTGATAGTGAAACAATAATACAAATACTGTATCATCACATCAGTCCTTCATGGAAACCTTAACCTCTATTAAAATGATGATTGAACCAAAGCAGCATTTGTTTCCACTTCAACTAATATTTTTGCATCTGAGTCAAAAATTAAAATCAAACTATAGATTATTAAATATTCAATTCAACATATTAGTCTCCTGATATCCCATTATTCAAGTGCCAGGAGGTATGTGAACCACCCTCTTTTATAATCACATTGCCATTACCATTAAATTAAGATAGCAAATTACAACACACCTCAAAAAATAACAATTTAAAACAATACTGAAGCCTTTTCAATGTTGGATTAAACATGAACCATCTTTACCAAACAATATAAGTTTGCATATGTGTACACTATCTACACTACACTTGTAGCACTGCAGGATTTAAAAAGCTGTTAGCATTTGTCATGTTAGATCATCACTATAAAGATACAATTAAGGAATCCTGACTGCGGTATCAATAATTATTGATATCCATAATAAATTCAATACCACTTCTCACACAATTATCTCATATACACTGCAGTATGTAGCAATGTAGAGAGCAGCCACTTAAAACCAGATGTCCATAAACTTGTAAATTCATTCATTCTCAGTTTATCAAATTCAAACTTAAAAGGAAACCAGGAGAGTAGACCCCATTGTTCTAATTAGCTCTTTCATTAACTTGCCACATTTCATTTAGTCCATGTGGTGGAAAAAAAGAAATCCCACGGCTGCTGATGAAAGTTTTCTGTACCTGCACAGCTCTGTAACTGTCCTGCTGTTTTAAAATGAAAAGTAACCCAAGCAGAGTTGACTGACACTGTTGAACCCCCACTGCCCCTGGGACCATAGATAACTAAATTGGCTCCTGTAGCTCTGGCTAAATGTGTTTTATTCCATTATATTTGTCCTGGTCTTTTCTCTGTTGCCTGCTTTCGCCCTTTATCTGGTCTTCTGTGTTTCTCCACCTCTTTGCTCTTTTATCTGTCTATCTGACTCAGGGGGAAGGAGCTGACCCTTACCTTGCTCCTGTCTCCACTAATCCACTAACTATATGTGCTTCTGTGGAAGAGTGTGAGCTCTGCTGTGTGCGTCTACACAACCTTTAACTTACTGGAGCTCTGTTTATTTCAGTTCCTTTGAATAACTATTGATTTTTCTGCAAAAACAAGCTGAACACTGAAACAGCAGAAAAGTTGTAAAAGTATTTTTGTTACAAAAAATGTACTTAACTGTTGGTCATGAACAAAATTAAAACCATTCTCAGGGGATCAAAGGACATTTTATCAGAGCAGGGAAGATTTCACAATCACATCACAGTTACACTTCTCCGGACCCTTTGGTTTAGGACTAAATATTATAATAAATAAACAAATGTCCTCCATCTGTGCACATTATGAAAACAAAACTCCCATACTGGCTTTTAAAGCATGAAGGCTAATGCTAATTAATTACATACATCGTGTCATAAGAGTGGTTGCACTGAGATGTAGATACATCCTGAAAGCTTTTTTTTTTTTACATATTTTCATGCAGTGCAAAAGAAATATTGCCACTGTTTACCAATCTTGTATGGAAGCCCTAAAAGGACATGATTAAATACATTTTTTTTAATCTCTGTTTTGCTGTGATAACCATTTCAAAATTGCTTTTCTAATTATCTTGAGAAAACAAACTTTGTTTATAGAAAAATGTAAAAAATAAATTTAATAAATGTGTTATCTTGAGAAAACAAAGGATAATGTATCTTGTTTTCCTGATCCAGCAAATTACCTTGCTGTCTCCAAATAAATTTTCCTATAATCTTGAGGAAACTGTAGAAGCCCTAAAAGGGGCCTGTAGTAGGGCGTAAATGACATTTCAGTGAGTGTGAGTGTACTTCTTCAAAATAGCATTTATTTAATCATGTCCTTTTAGGGTTTCTGTAATTTTACATAAAATTAATTATTAACACTTATTACTCTTTTAATTAACCAACTATAACATCTAATTACATGACTAATTTCATTATTAATTTCAAATTAAAGTTCCAACAAAACAGCATTTACATAACGAGATTTATTTTGACATGCAAATCTTTCGTGACACTTCCGTTCTTCTTCCGCATTTCGCCGGCCGGCCTGACGTGACATCCTGCCACTTCACCGCCAATTTAAGAGGCTTTTTCGTGCACATTTCAATTTAACGTCAGCGCCACTTGTGATCTGTTGTCGCTGTTCACCGCAGGTACCGAGGATTAATGAGCACGCGCTGGGTTAACGTTACATTGACACTTGTTGCAAACTGCAGCGACAGTTTCATCAGCAGCTCGTTCTCTGAGGGAGGAGTCGTGCACGTGCAGAGCCCACCTCCGTGCAAACTATCTCTGAAGGAAAAACCGGTTAAAGAAAGATGAACAAGACTTTTTAGAAGACGGAGCTGGTGCACACTAAAGGAAAACAAACTCTGGGCCTTCAGAAGGTGAAGTAAGTGTATTTCTTTCTGTGTAGGACACATATTTATATTTTGGACTGTACATGTGGATACAACAGATCATATTTCATGTTGTTATCACAACACTCATCTTTGATTTCTCATGAAAACAGCACAGTTTGATGTATGTGTGGGTTGTGCATTTTGTCCTCATGTGGTTCTTCACTCTCTGTTTGTCTCTGTGATAGTAAAGGTTTAAATAATGACCATGCTGCTGCAGAGGCTGACCCTGTGTTCAAGGATCCCACTGAAGTCACAGAGACACGTAAGCCAGCTGCTCACCAGACCACTGACACAAGGCAAGTTGCTTTATTTGCAGCCTACTAAGTTTTGATGAATAGTTGGTGCAAGCTTCCCAAATAAAACAATCATCTTCTTTTCTACTTTTACATCACTGTAAATTGAAGTAACCATCAAGAGGCTCTGCAAAACTGTGATGCACAATGATAAAGTTGTGCATCACATGAGTCCTTAAATGTTTTTGCGTACAAATAAGAAGCTATGTTGGTAGATAAATAGGTTAAAGATCACTCTCTGTCAATGTCTATATCAACACAGGCAATCAAGTTCATGTATGTGCACACGTACACCTGTTAACTCTTTAACTGCTGTTGTAACACACAATAAAACTTTGATGTTATGTCCTGCGGGGAGGTTTCTGAACCAGCTCTAGTCCGTACAAAATGTCATGGTGTTTTTTTTCCCTCTTTTCTCTTTGCCCGCCTCTGTGGTCCGCCTCATTGCTCCAGAGGGATGTGTAATGTCAGCACAGGCTTTTCTCTGCCCTGCTGATGTGGCAGTTTGAAGGCTGTGATTATCCATCTCCCTGGTTACAGATGGATGTAGGGGAGAGCTTCACTCTGTTTGCCTCACTCATGTAATCAATGAAATGAAAACAAAGGAAAACATGCTGGATTGGAGAGTCATGTAAAGCAAAAGTTTTAGGATCTGTAGATTCCCAGTGATGGTAACAATAGAAGTTTGTACAAGTCCTATGGAGCAGGTGATTAATGGATAATCAGTAACAGTGTTTTCTGTTTGATGAGTTAGAGAAATGTTACATCTTCTCCATCCATGCAGTTCCTCAGGGCAGAGCACATGGGAGCTCCTTTGCACACCGAGGTGAACTCCGTCAGGCCAAGAGGGTCGTGGTCAAGCTCGGCAGTGCTGTGGTCACCCGTGGCGATGAGTGTGGTTTGGCTTTGGGGAGGCTGGCCTCTATTGTGGAGCAGGTGAGACCCAGACTCTGTTTCGATAAAGTATCATCTGTTTAAAATGTGGTGACATTTAAACCCATTATTCATGTGTTTTTCCATGCAATGCATTTTATAATAACTTTCTTTATACTTCAAAACAAAGTTGCACAATACTTTTATGAGACAAAATTAAAAAGTGACACAGGTATAATGGTTAAAGTAGCAAAACACTAAAAATTAATTCAAATAATTTCAATAAATAAAAGGTATTAGCAATAAAGGTTTTATGATGTACAGATGAGCAAGAGGATAAAGAGTGTGTCAGAGTAATGTCCTTTATACAAGCTCACAAACATACAAATGTGTCTATATGTTTGTGTACTTTTTCTATTCAGACTCTTGTTGTCCATCAGGGACATGCACTGAAACACTGTAACCTTTGATTATTGGAAATGGAGGAGGAGAAAAAAAAAAGAAACTTTGTTGATTTAGCTGAAACTGTCCCAAAATCATTTTATAGATACATTTATGATATTTGATGTCTTTGTAACTCTGGATACCTCACAAAACATGATGCAGACTGTTTTCAATGGAATTGTTTCTTTTAGTAGAAAGTATGAAAACTGTTTGTTTTGTTTCTACAATGACTCACTCCATTGAATTTTTTAATCCATCAAGTGTAAATCCATTTACTTCAACAGAATACAATTGTGTGGCCGGTTAACACTATGTATGAGTGATGAACTACGTAGGTTGGTAGTTTAGCTAAACCGACTCTTTAACACAGAGTCCTTGGTGAACCTGAGCTGACACCGCTCTGGGCACAGCTGTGAATTATGTCTCCTAATTGTTTGAGTTGTTGTCCAGGTGGCCATGCTGCAGAATCAAGGCAGAGAGATGATGATTGTCACCAGTGGAGCTGTGGCCTTTGGCAAGCAACGATTAAGACATGAGATCCTGCTCTCGCAGAGTGTCAGACAGGCGCTGCACTCAGGACAGAATCAGCTCAAAGACATGGTGAGGACACAGGTTCAGGTTCACCTTTGATGGCTTAGACTTCTCTGTGTGTAAAGATACTATTTATTTGGACTGATGGAAACCTGATGTGTGTTGCAGTCTCTGCCGGTGCTGGAGGCGCGAGCCTGTGCTGCAGCAGGACAGAGTGGTCTGATGGCCCTGTATGAGGCCATGTTCACCCAGTACAGCACCTGCACTGCACAGGTTCACAGCAAAAAAACAAATCCCTTTGAAATGCTGCATGAGGGTATGTATTTTGTGTTTTCCTCTTTCTCTCACAGCTCTAAAAAAATCCCTCTGCGCCGTCAGGTCCTGGTGACAAATCTGGATTTCCACGATGACCAAAAGAGGCAGAACCTGAACAGCACGCTGCAGGAGCTGCTGCGCATGAACATCGTCCCCATCATCAACACCAACGATGCGGTGGTGCCCCCCCCGGAGCCCAACAGCGACCTGCAGGGGGTAAATGTGGGTACAGACAGCATGGGGGAAGACGCTAGTGGTGGTGATGGTGGCGGTGACAGCAGGGGTGCTGAAGGGGGGGTTGGCAGAGACGGTGTTTGGAGAGTGTACACATGCAGCATTCATTAATCACAGCGCTTCCTGTCATCCACACACACTCCTCAAACACCTCTGCCACCCTGCCTCTCCTCATCAGCTATGAAGTCAACCGCTAAGGCACATGCATGCAGGGAGGGGATGGATGGCAGAGCATGATGTCACTGGGAGAAGGCGGAGTCTGAAGGGATCGGGACTTCCTTTACATACTTTCTTACAGGAAAACAATATCTTTTCTTTTCACTCTCTGGTTGTCACTATTTTTTGGGGGAGGGGTTTGCACATTTTGGAGGTGTTGCAACAAATAAGGCCTTTAAACAGCTAAAATATATCATAGTTGGTAGGGCAGATGGACTCTAATGACACAAAATGCAGGGATATGAATTTAAATCATATTTCACAATCACTGTATTGGCCTGATTGGTGACATCATTTTATTTAGTCAGATGGAAACTGAAGGGTTGTTGAGCAGTATTATAATATATTTAATAAACTTGTATGGTTTGTTTAAAGTATTTACATTAAAAAATATTCCCACATGCAGGAAAACCACTGGTTAGCTCGTTAGCTAATTTGGATTTGACATTTCCTAACAGTGCTGCACAGTTAAAGTGTTTGGGTATCTGTTTTCATGCATCAGCGTTGTTCTAGGCTTTAGTAAAGGGCCGAGTTGAGGTGATGGCAGATGGTTTACTTTCTGTCTTCAGGAGCTTACATCAGCATTTTTTCTGTTTCCGTAGGTGATCAGCATTAAGGACAATGACAGCCTGGCGGCGCGGCTCGCTGTGGAGATGAAGGCCGACCTGCTCATCGCGCTGTCTGACGTGGAAGGTGTGTGTGTGTGTTATCGCAGCAACAGTCTGGGTCAGCTGTTAGGTAACAACGCCATCTGTCACCGTTCTTCACCGGGGAAAGAAAACATTACTCTGAGGGTCAACTGAGTGTCATGTAAGAATGACAAACACAGA